>JALGBA010002461.1:0-57191 GCA_023970755.1 Azemiops feae
CAACCCCCCATCCAATCAGAGCACAGCCAACCCCCCATCCAATCAGAGCACAGCCAAGCCCCTAACCAATCAGAACACACCTCCACCCAATCAGAACACAGCCAAGCTCCCACCCAATCAGTTCATACCCCCACTGGCAGTTAAAAGGAAGAAACAGTTGCGATCACACATTGCTCCTAGAAGCACGAAGCCGAAGAGACACCAGCCTGAAGATGACGAATGAGACTTCGTCGAAACGTCGCCAAGACACTTCCAATTTTACGCGGGAGAAAACCCGAATTACCAAAGACCTATATACAAACACCCGTGAAAACCTCTGTGGTAGATTTGAAAGACGCTTTCTTTATGATCCCAATACATAAGGACAGTCAGAAACTGTTTGCTTTTGAGTGGGAAGACCCAGTAACAGACCAGAGAAAACAATATGCTTGGACCAGACTTCCTCAGAGATTTAAAAATTCACCTACTCTTTTTGGCAACGCCTTGGCCTCAGACTTAGAAGACTTCCAGCCAGGCGAGGAAAACCCCAGGTTAAATACTTAGGTTATAGTATAAGTCAAGGCCAGAGAGCAATAGGACATGAGAGAAAGGAAGCTTTGTGTTGAATTGCAGAGCCAACTAATAGGAGAGAATTACGGGGTTTTTTTAGGAGCAGCAGGATATTGTAGAATATGGATACCGAATTTTGCCCTGCTAGCCAAACCACTGTATGAGTCCACAAAGGGGGGAGAAAGAGAGCCCTTTATTTGGACGCGTGAACAAACACAGGCTTTTGAGGCTTTAAAATTGGCATTATGTCAAGCTCCTGTTATGGGACTTCCTAACCTCGAGAAACCTTTCAATTTGTATGTGGACTCAAAGAATAATATGGCTCTTGGAGTCCTGACTCAAGAAAAGGGAAGTTGGCAACAACCCATAGCGTACTTGTCAAAACAACTTGATGGAGTATCAAAGGGATGGCCACATTGTCTTAAAATTCTGGCAGCCACAGCTCTCCTGATAGAGGAAGCTAATAAATTGACTTTTGGACAACCAACTACAATCTATACCAGTCATGCAATTCGTGGAATTTTGGAAAGAAAGGGACATTTATGGATAACTAACTCCAGAATGTATAAGTATCAAGCTCTCCTCATTCAAAACCCTCAGTGACATTAAAGCAGACAAATGGCCTAAACCCAGCAACCCTATTGCCTATACCAGTTCCTAAAGTTGAACATAACTGTATGCAAGTGATAGAAAGTCAATTCTCATGCAGGCCTGATTTAACTGATGTGCCACTGAAAACAGTGGACTATAATTGGTTTACTGATGGGTCACGTTTCATCTCAACAGGCGAACGATATGCGGGCTATGCAGTAGTCTCACTTGATAAAGTCATAGAAAGTGGGCCACTCCCAAAAGGCACAAGTGCTCAAGCAGCAGAACTGTGGGCTCTCATACGAGCACTGGAAAGAGCAAGAGATGAAAGTATAAACATTTGGACTGATTCTAAATATGCATTCCTCACATTACATGTACATGCTGCAGTCTATAGAGAGAGAGGACTCTTAACAACTGCAGGAAAAGAAATTAAACATCCTCTTCTGATTGAAAGACTTATAACAGCAGTCTTGGGACCAAAGAGGGTAGCTGTCATGCACTGTAAGGGACATCAAAAGGGACAAGATGAAGTAGCCCAAGGAAATAGAGCAGCTGATAGAGAAGCAAGGTTATCAGCAACCCGAAACAGCCAAGCTTACCCTGACATGACAGCTTATGTAGCATTGGAAATGCCACGAGGACTGAGTCCTAGATATACTAAAGCAGAAGACTTACAGGCAAGTGTAGATTTGCAAGGACACAGGCAGGGAGAGTGGTATGTACTCCCAGATGGAAGGATTTTTGTACCTGAGAATTTAGCCTGGCCAGTGGTAAAGGAAACTCATTCAACTACTCACATGGGAAAGAGTGCATTAGCTGAAGCCCTCCACCGTATTGTGTATATTAATCGTCTTCACTCGTTATGTGCCCATGCAACTGAGAGATGTAACATTTGTGCCCAGGTTAATCCAAGACAAGGACCTATTCTTCCGCTAGGAAGTCAGCCTAAGGGATATTACCCTATGGATTCATTGGTTGTTGATTTTACAGAAATGCCAAAATGTGGACTATATAAAGCAATGTTAGTCCTAGTGTGCAATTATTCAGGGTGGCCTGAATGTTTCCCAACCAAGACCAAGCAGGCACGAGAAGTGGCCAGAATCTTGCTCAAGGAGATTATTCCCAGATATGGAATACCCTCATTCATATCATCAGATAATGGACCTGAGTTTGTACATCAAGTAAATCAGACATTGGCTAAATCCTTAGGGACGCACTGGAGGTTCCATTGTTCTTTTCATCTTCAATCCGGGGGAAGGGCAGAGAGAATAAACCAGACAATAAAGGAAAAGGTGACAAAGGTGTGCCTTGAAACTCACCTTAAGTGGGTGGATGCATTGCCACTAGCACTTTGGTCTGTGAGGTGCACCTCTCGAAAAGGAATTAGGCTATCTCCTTTTGAAATGATGTTTGGAAGAGCCCCTATCATAAGTAATAACTTGAAAAATCACATAGGGGACTTAAGTCAATTAGGGACTACATGTGTGAGTCAAATGGTGGGAGAGTTAAACAAGCAAATACAAGAAATCCAACAATATTGTGTGTCCCTCAGTCCACCATTTTTGAGTACCCCCAGTCATAATATTCAAGTGGGAGACAAAGTATGGGTAAAACACTGGAAAGGGGAAAACTTGAAACCTAAATGGAAAGGCCCATATACTGTGGTCATGTGTTCTCCACTTGCAGTAAAGGTGTTAAGAATCCAAGTCTTGGATTCACTGGACTCGAGTTAAGCCAGCAGTTGATGAATATTGGGAGGCAGAACAGGACGAGGCCCGCCCTTTAGTGGTATGATTGAAGAAGCACCCCCTATAACTGCCCTACCGGCAACGGGCAGGCAACATACGGGGCAGAAGAGGCCTTACTGGTGTCACTCCGGAAGCTGACCCTCTACGTACGGCTGAAGACAAGAACGAGGAAGACAGCTGTTAAAGTTTTAGGAGTGTGTGGTGTAGGTTAGATCTATTTCAAGGAATGGTAGTCCGACAATACATAGCCATAGGTGCAGTGATTCTGATTACCCTGATTGTGACCTGTTGTATTGGACACCTTTTCTTCTGGAAACATCCCAATCCCAAAGAAACAGGTGTTGCGCCTAAAAAGCACTGACTGTGACCAAGGACAGTGTGTATCTCTTGGGGACACTTACGTTTGAAGCACCTTGGGAGTGGGTTCTCTGTTGTATAGTAGGAGTCTTGGGAGTGTGGGCATTATATTTAGCAAATAAGACTCGGCTGTGTGGCTCACCCAAGACTGACCTGGTCCTTTCCCAAATCATACCTAATCCCATCCATCTTCCTGATGTGGTAATTTCATAATTGCAATTGCTCCCTTTGGTGTGACTGTGAGTGTGAAACTGAGTGGGATATTGGGCTTGTAAGATAGAAAAGAAAAGAAAGCTGACATTGATTGTCAAACATGAGTCTTCTATGGCTTTGGCTAATGTTTGCAAGTGGCATGTTGAGTAATGAGACCCTGAATGATAGTCCCAAATGATGTGAGAATGGCCAATTAACTCTTCTCACACTTGAAGAAGGCTCCGGGGACATTGAGGAAACAAATGCTGTTTGTGTTGTTATGTGGAATAGCAGGACTAGCCTTCATCCCCTGTGTAATGCCTTTAATCAGACAATTAGTTATGAGATCAGTGAAAGAAATCAGGGTTGAAAAGGAATTAGTTGTGATAGAAGGATCCTTGGAAAATAGGTTCACCTCAGACCCACAAAGGGAAAGTGAGGATCCAGCCAGTGGAGAGTATGTATGGATGAGACCCTGGGGATTGGAGGATGTGCCTGAGGAAGAGGAATTCTGAGATAGATTTTTCGCTTTTTCTTATTGGTGCTATCTGCCTCTATCTTGAACTGGCAGCAGGAAACAGAAAGATGTGTGCCAGTCTAAAGTGTTAATCATGCCATATATTATGCCTATCCATATGCGATTTCTGCTCAGCTATCTTCGCTTGCTGGGAAAAAGCTAATGCTCAAGTAGAAACTGTAAAAGTGAGACTCAATTGTTACCTAAAATGGAGTCTCAAAGGGGGGAATAAGGCAGGACATAAAACAAGACATAGATCATAAAACAGGACGAGTCTTAAATGCGTGTATTAGTTAGAAGCAGCAAAAAAGGAAGTGGAAAATGTCAAACCACAAGTTCATCTGTCGGTCGCACAAAGGTGTTAAGCTTGAAGCTCTATTACAGTTAACCACATATGTCTCGCTTCTATGCCTTGCTCTCGCTGGTAGATAACCACAAATGAACTGCCGGAAACTTAGATGTTTGGCAAGACACCTGTGACCTCGATCCATGAGAGGGGGACAAGATATTTAGCTACTTTAGCATAGCAACAGGGGGGCTGAAAGTAAGGCAGGACATAAAACAAGACATAGATCATAAAACAGGACATGAGTCTTAAATGCGTGTATTAGTTAGAAGCAGCAAAAAAGGAAGTGAAAAATGTCAAACCACAAGTTCATCTGTCGGTCACATATGTGTCAAGCTTGAGGCTCTGTTGCAAGTAACCACATATGTCTCGTTTCTATGTCTTGCTCTTGCTGGTAGCTAACCACAAACGAACTGCAGGAAATGCTTTGGCAAGATACCTGTAACCTAGATCCATGAGAGGGGGACAAGATATTTCGCTATTCTAGCATAGCAACAGGGGGCTGTCATTCAAGTAACCAATCAATGCTAACAAGTTACATTTCCGTGTTTTGCTGTTTCTGAAGAGTATATATGTACTTGTTATTCCATGAGAAAGTGTTCAGAGTTTGTTATGATTTTTGCTCTGAACCTTTGCTCAAATAAACCAACTTCTTTTGATTCCGTGGTCTGAGTCCTGTGGTTTTCTGCAACATTTTTCTGGCGACCCAAGATGGGACTTGGAGCAATATTTTGCTGAGGACGGCACGGACCGACCGATGCCCAAGCGGGGCCGTCACGCTAAACCTTCAGCCGGCATGGATGATTTCTCCAGAAGGAGGCGGACGGCACCGCAGGGGTATTTGGTGGACAACCGACCGATCCAAGAACTTGAACGGAATCAAAACAAGTCACAAAACAAAGCTGGTTGGAAAAGAAGACGCCTGCAGGCAAGTATTGTGGAATTGTAGACCCACTCGTTTTGAGAGTGGAAGAGGGGGCCTGATCACCCCCCTGGGTCCGGGATCGGTGCATCCTAAAGAGACCCAAGAGTTGTGTGGGTGGTTAAGCCATTGCAGTTCCTGTTGGTGACCGTTGGAACGTCCGGCATCACAGGTCAGTGGCAGTGTTTTAGAAAATGGGTGGTGGAGGAAGTGTCCCTTGGACACCTCTTCAGTGTATGTTGAGGAATTTTAAGAAAGGTTTTAGTGGAGATTATGGAGACCCCAAGGCCAATCTAGGAGACTTAAAGAAATTCTGTGAAAATGAATGGCCAATGTTCAATGTAGGATGGAAGGCTGAAGGTAGTTTTAATCTAGACATAATCTCAAAAGTCCACCAAATTGTTACTGACCCAGATCATGGTCACCCAGATCAATACCAATATATTGACCAGTGGCAAGTAGTAGTAAAACAGAATCCTGAATGGCTTCGCAAATGCAGAGTGGAACCCATGCAGGTCTGCGTGGCCAGAATGAATAGAAATCCCAGATCTCAGGTCACGAAGAGTCAGACTGAAGCCAAACCTGTCTTAAAGACTGAACCCTATGAAGAAGATAATCCTCCTCCATACGCCCCTGTGCATCGTCCTATGGCCCAAGGCATGCAACTACCGGTCCCAATTCAACCGGCAAATGTTGATGATGGCAATATTCAAGTTCAGGGGGCAGGAGTGCAAGGAATTCAAAGGAAAGTGCCCCTGATGTTAAAAAGAAACTTCAGAAACAAGAAGGGGCATTGGGCATGACTATGAGTCAATTGATGGAAATTGCATGTAAAGTTTATGTGAATAGAGAGAAGGTGGAAGAGAAGAAGAAAGAAGGTAAAATGCAACGTAAGGCTGAATTGCTGGCAGCTGCATTGTCAGGCAATTCCAGAACCCTAGGAAGGAATCAGTGTGTTTTGTGTAAAGAAGAGGGACATTGGCAACATGAATGTCCTAAAAGGTTTGAACTTGGAAGAATAGAACAGGGACGTGGACATTTAACTCAAGAAGTCAAAATATATGATTTCCAGGGAGAAAAAAGAGGAAAAATGTTTCATCCATATGGATTCCAAGGAAGAGGTCGAGGCCAATTTCAAGAACAAGTGGAGGCCATAGGTTTGGCCGCAGCTGAACAATGGCCTGAGGACTGAAAGGGACCGGGTTTAAGTCAAACCCCCCCCGAACCCTTGGTCCGAATGAAGATAGGGGGTAATAATGTGACCTTTTTAGTAGATACGGGGGCATCTAGATCTGTAGTTACTAAGTTATTGGCTCCCTTCTCTGCTGATGTCATAAATGTACAGGGAGTTGATGGCTCAGTAAATTGTCACCCTTTTCTAAAGCCCCTGAGATGTTCCCTAAATGGAAGGGACATTGAACACCAATTCATATATATGCCTGAGTGTCCCATTCCCTTATTGGGTCGAGACATGTTATGTAAAATGGGGGCAACCTTGTCATTTGAAAAAGACGAAATGGCACTAGTAATGAAGCATCCTCCAGATGAGATGTGGCGAATAATGGTGGCCCAAGAGGTTCAAGTCCTCGATACTTGGCAGGAGTTTGATGTGCACCAGTTATGGGCAGAAGATAATCCGCCAGGACATGCAGGTCACCATACACCACTAGTCATTCAAGTGAAGCCTCTGGCAGTGCCTATTTGTCTCCGGCAGAGAAATTATCCTCGCCCCATTACAGAAGTAATTCAAGATCATATTACCAAATACTTAAAGGCAGGCATTTTAACAACTATTCAATCTCCTTGGAACACCCCAATCTTACCCATCCCAAAGCCTGATGGCTCATTTCGACCAGTCCAAGATTTGCGTATTGTCAATAATGCTACAATTACTGTACATACTGTAGTGCCTAACCCATATACCCTCCTGAGCTTGATTCCAGCATCAGCTGCCTGGTTCTCAGTGGTAGATTTGAAAGACGCTTTCTTTATGATCCCAATACATAAGGACAGTCAGAAGCTGTTTGCTTTTGAGTAGGAAGACCCAGTAATAGGCCAGAGAAAACAATATGCTTGGACCAGACTTCCTCAGGAATTTAAAAATTCACCTACTCTTTTGGCAACGCCTTGGCCTCAGACTTAGAAGACTTCCAGCCCTGTGAGGAAGGAGATGTATTATTACAATATGTTGATGATGTGTTAATAACTGGACAGACAAAAGAACTTGTTGGGACAACACCAATCAATTACTTCATCTGTTGATGAACAAAGGATATCGTGCCTCAAGGGAGAAAGCTCAATTAGTGAAACCCCAGGTTAAATATTTAGGTTATAGTATAAGTCAAGGCCAAAGAGCAATAGGACATGAGAGAAAGGAAGCTGTGTGCCGAATTGCAGAGCCAACTAATAGGAGAGAATTACGGGTTTTTTTTCTAGGAGCAGCAGGATATTGTAGAATATGGATACCGAATTTTGCCCTGCTAGCCAAACCACTGTATGAGTCCACAAAGGGGGGAGAAAGAGAGCCCTTTATTTGGACGCGTGAACAAACACAGGCTTTTGAGGCTTTAAAATTGGCATTATCTCAAGCTCCTGTTATGGGACTTCCCAACCTCGAGAAACCTTTCAATTTGTATATGGACTCAAAGAATAATATGGCTCTTGGAGTCCTGACTCAAGAAAAGGGAAGTTGGCAACAACCCATAGCGTACTTGTCAAAACAACTTGATGGAGTATCAAAGGGATGGCCACATTGTCTTAAAATTCTGGCAGCCACAGCTCTCCTGATAGAGGAAGCTAATAAATTGACTTTTGGACAACCAACTACAATCTATACCAGTCATGCAATTCGTGGAGTTTTGGAAACAAAGGGACATTTATGGATAACTAACTCCAGAATTTATAAGTATCAAGCTCTCCTCATTCAAAACCCTCAAGTGACATTGAAGCAGACAAATGGCCTAAACCCAGCAACCCTATTGCCTATACCAGGTCCTAAAGTTGAACATAACTGTATGCAAGTGATAGAAAGTCAATTCTCATGCAGACCTGATTTAACTGATGTGCCACTGAAAACAGTGGACTATAATTGGTTTACTGATGGGTCAAGTTTTATTGCAACAGGAGAACGATATGCAGGCTATGCAGTTGTCTCACTTGATAAAGGCATAGAAAGTGGGCCACTCCCAAAAGGCACAAGTGCTCAAGCAGCAGAACTGTGGGCTCTCATACGAGCACTGGAAAGAGCAAGAGATGAAAGTATAAACATTTGGACTGATTCTAAATATGCATTCCTCACATTACATGTACATGCTGCAGTCTATAGAGAGAGAGGACTCTTAACAGCTGCAGGAAAAGAAATTAAACATCCTCTTCTGATTGAAAGACTTATAACAGCAGTCTGATCACCCTGGTTATAACCTGTTGTATTGGACACCTTTTCTTCTGGAAACATTCCAATCCCAAAGACACAGGTGTTGCACCTAAAAGCACTGACTGTGACCAAGGTCAGTGTGTATCTCTTGGGGACACTTATGTTTGAAGCACCTTGGGAGTGGGTTCTCTGTTGTATAGTAGGAGTCTTGGGAGTGTGGGCATTATATTTAGCAAATAAGACTCGGCTATGTGGCTCACCCAAGACTGACCCTGTCCTTTCCCAAATCACACCTAATCCCATCCATCTTCCTGATATGGTAATTTCATAATTGCAATTGCTCCCTTTGGTGTGACTGTGAGTGTGAAACTGAGTGGGATATTGGGCTTGTAAGATAGAAAAGAAAAGAAAGTTGCAAACATGAGTCTTCTATGGCTTTGGCTAATGTTTGCAAGTGTCATGTTGAGTAATAAGACCCTGAACGATAGTCCCAAATGTTGTGAGAATGGCCAATTAACTCTTCTCACACTTGAAGAAGGCTCCGGGGACATTGAGGAAACAAATGCTGTTTGTGTTGTTATGTGGAATAGCAGGACTAGCCTTCATCCCCTGTGTAATGCCTTTAATCAGACAATTAGTTATGAGATCAGTGAAAGAAATCAGGGTTGAAAAGGAATTAGTTGTGATAGAAGGATCCTTGGAAAATAGGTTCACCTCAGACCCACAAAGGGAAAGTGAGGATCCAGCCAGTGGAGAGTATGTATGGATGAGACCCTGGGGATTGGAGGACGTGCCTGAGGAAGAGGAATTCTGAGATAGATTTTTCGCTTTTTCTTATTGGTGCTATCTGCCTCTATCTTGAACTGGCAGCAGGAAACAGAAAGATGTGTGCCAGTCTAAAGTGTTAATCATGCCATATATTATGCCTATCCATATATGCGATTTCTGCTCAGCTATCTTCACTTGCTGGGAAAAAGCTAATGCTCAAGTAGAAACTGTAAAAGTGAGACTCAATTGTTACCTAAAATGGAGTCTCAAAGGGGGGAATAAGGCAGGACATAAAACAAGACAGGACATAAAACAGGACAGGAGTCTTAAATGCGTGTATTAGTTAGAAGAAGAAAAAAGGAAGTGAAAAATGTCAAACCACAAGTTCATCTGTCGGTCACATATGAGTGTCAAGCTTGAGGCTCTGTTGCAAGTAACCACATATGTCTCGCTTCTGTGTCTTGCTCTTGCTGGTAGCTAACCACAAACGAACTGCAGGAAATGCTTTGGCAAGATACCTGTAACCTAGATCCATGAGAGGGGGACAAGATATTTCGCTATTCTAGCATAGCAACAGGGGGCTGTCATTCAAGTAACCAATCAATGCTAACAAGTTACATTTCCGTGTTTTGCTGTTTCTGAAGAGTATATATGTACTTGTTATTCCATGAGAAAGTGTTCAGAGTTTGTTATGATTTTTGCTCTGAACCTTTGCGCAAATAAACCAACTTCTTTTGATTCCGTGGTCTGAGTCCTGTGGTTTTCTGCAACAAAAGGGGGCTGTCATTCAAGTAACCAATCAATGCTAACAAGTTACATTTCCGTGTTTTGCTGCTTCTAAAAGAGTATATATGTACTTGTTATTCCATGAGAAGGTGTTCAGAGGTTGTTATGATTTTTGCTCTGAACCTTTGCGCAAATAAACCAACTTCTTTTGATTCCGTGGTCTGAGTCCTGTGGTTTTCTGCAACAAGAGAGTCCTCTGGAGCTGCAGAGTGGCTGGGCAAGACAAAGGCCCCAGGCTCACTTCTGGCTCACCCTCCCCCATGAGAAAGGAGGAGGGGGGTGGAGACCTATAAAAGGAGGCAGTTTGGGCGGGAGACGGAGAGAGAGAAAAAGCAGCAGCCTTGGGAGGAGGCGGAGTCAGCTCTAGTTGCACTGAAGGGAAAGAAGAAGAAGGAGGGTGGGGGAAGAGGAGATCAAGCAGGCCGGCCATGAGCTAATCTACAACTGCTGTGGCAGCCACCTGTGCTGGCAGCAGCAAACAGGCAAGAAATGCAGTGGGGGAGGGGTCACCCTCCAAGAGGAATGAAAAGCAGCAATGGCTGGAGGTGAGGCACGGAGAAGGGAGGCAGGGAGATGGAGAATGGAAGGATTCTTATGTGCTTTTGTGACTTTGAAGTTCTGGGATTTGTGCAATGTGGGCTTTGTGTTCTTAAGGAGTGTTTGGCAATTTCTATTTGGCTGATGGCTGATGTCTCGTGTTAGCTTCTATTGCTCTCCTATTGTTAGCTGTAAGTTTTGCTGCAAGGGATTTTGAAGTATTTTTCTCCTGAATGGATTTTGCCTGTAGATTCCTTTACTTATGAATGGAGCCATTTTGGGGAGGCTGCCTTAGCCGGCAGCCAATACTTACTAAATTTTTTTTCTTCCTTACTTTCCCTTTCTAGCAGGAGCCCTAATCTTAAAGGAATGTGCCTTTTTAAGCTAGTTCACTCAGCAGTTTGTCTTTTCTGTTTCTGGAGGCTTTTCCTTGTTTGAATATATGAAGAGAGAAAATATGGTGGGGGGGTTCAAATTCTTCTTCAGAAGGAGGTGGGCATGAGAAAGAGGGAGGCAGGGAAGGAGGGAGGGAGGGAAGTCCCGCACTTAGCACTTGGCCACCAGCAGCCCTGCCATTGACTTTGTCAAAAGGTTGCAAAAGGGGATCACATGACCCTGGGACACTGTGACCATCATAAATATGAATCAGTTGCCAAGCATCCAAATATAAATCACATGACCCTGGGCATGCTGCAATGGTCATAAGTGTGAAAATGGTCATAAGTCATTTCAGTGCAATTGCAACTTTGAACAGGGTTTATTTTTTTTGTCATCACGTTTTTGACACCTTGCTAGGTGGTACTCGAATATTGCCATATCCTAAAAGTGGTACAATCGGTGAAAAGGTTGAAAAGCCCTGGTCTAGAATTGATATGATATGGATATCCTCTGAACTGAGCACGATGATACAAGAAATAGAGATAGAAACTAATATCTGGGCAGATCATAATCCAATAAATATGACTTGGAGAGGAGACAAGAAAAAATTAAGATGGTCCCTGAACAAATCTATATTGAAAGAAAAAGAATTTATACAACTAGCGACAAAGGAAATGGACTTTTTTAAAAAAATAAATAAGAAAGAAGAGACATCACTTCAAAATGTGTGGGATACAGCTAAAGCATATTTTAGAGGGCTGGCTATAACCTATACTGCTAAAAAGAACAAAGAAAGAAAACAACAACAGTTAAAGTTGAAGGAAGAATTTAGGAAATTAGAATTAGAACTACAAACAGACCCACAAAAGAAAACACTTAAAAAGCAAATGGAAATAATAAAACATAAATTAAACCTTGTAGAGGCGGAAACAATGGCTCAACAAATTAAAAGGGCTAAACAGAACTTCTTTGAAAATTCTAACAAACCAGGGAGATGGTTAGCATATAGACTGAAAAAAGAAAAAGAGAAAAAACTGCTAAACAAGTTGCAAGATCCAAAAGGTGAATTACAGTTTCAAAATGAAACAATTAAAAAAATCATCAAAGATTTTTATGAGACACTTTATGATACAGAGGAAACTTCAAAAGAAAAAATACAGCAGTACTTAAAAAAAGCAGATCTACCAAAGATTTCAGAGAATATTCAAAATATATTAAATGAAAAAATATCAATGATGGAGATAACAGAGGCCATAAAAAGGCAAAAAAATGACAAGACCCCAGGCCCAGATGGACTACCTGCAGAACTTTATAAATCCTTGCAAGATATATTAAGCCCAATAATGAAAGAACTGTGTAATGAAATACTTTTGGAGGCTAAAATACCAAATACATGGACAGAAGCTAATATTACTTTAATACATAAAGAAGATTCTGACTTGTTGCAAATAAATTATAGACCGATATCATTATTAAATGTAGATTATAAAATTTTTGCCTCAACAATAGCAGAAAGATTAAAGAAATTTCTGACTGAATTTATACATACAGACCAAAATGGTTTTCTACCTAAAAGACAAATAAAAAAAAACTTAAGAATGATTCTAGTTGTTTTAGAGTACTATGAAATTCACCCAGGGAAACAGATGGCATTAATATTTCTGGATGCACAGAAGGCGTTTGATAACGTAAATTGGCAATTTATGTTCCAGCAACTAGAAGAAATGGACTTTGGAGAAAACTTTATAAGCATAATCAAAACAATTTACAATAAACAAACAGCTAAATAATTGTAAATGGAGATTTTGCAGAAAATTTTAAGATTAAAAAAGGTACAAGACAGGTATGTCCACTATCCCCATTACTATTTATATTAACACTGGAAGTATTGAATAGAAACATCAGACAAGATATAGAAATTAAAGGACTGGAGATAAAAGATGAAAAATATAAACTACAAGCATTTGCAGATGACTTGGTTTTTATATTGGAAGAACCACTTGAAACAAGCGTCAAGCTTATGGAGAAAATAGAAGAATTTGGAGAAATGGCAGGGTTGAAAATAAATAGAGAAAAGACTAAAGCGTTAACTAAAAATCTTACAGAAAAACAAAAAAATCAACTAGCAAAAAAAACAAACCTCCAAATAGTTAAAAAAGTTAAATATTTGGGAATCCATTTAACAGCAAGATGTGCAACAATAAAAGAAGATAACTACGTAAGATTATTAAAAGAAATAAAATTAGATCTGGAAAAGTGGAAAAATCTACAACTTTCGATGCTGGGGAGAATAGCAACAGTGAAAATGTATATCTTACCAAAAATACTTTTTTTATTTCAAACAATACCTATACGATTGGGAAAAATCTTTTTTGATGAACTAAATACAATAATACTGAAATTTATTTGGCAAGGAAAAAAATCTAGAATTAGACTGAAAATGCTACAAGAAGCAAAAGAAAATGGAGGATTTGGACTGCCGGACTGGACGCTATATTACCAAGCAACTATATTAACATGGATAAAAGAGTGGATAATGCTTAGAGACAAAAGCATTACAACTTGGATGGCATGCCTTTCTGTGGTATGGGAAGAATAAAATACATAGATATTGTAATGTATTGAGTTAAGTTTATGAAGCAGGTGGGGGTTGCCAACTCCGCAAAGACTCGACCTTACTCGGCTCCATGGCGATGCCCTCAGGAGAAATGCAGTGACCCAGGAAGTCGATGGTCCTCTGGTAGAACTGGCACTTCTCCAGTTTGGCATACAACTGATGTTCTCGGAGCCGCTGCAGGACCAGACGGAGATGCTGATGGTGCGCCTCTCGCGATGGGGAGTAGATCAAGATGTCGTCCAAGTAGATCACAACAAACTGATCTAACAAGTCACGGAAAATGTCATTCATAAAATGCTGAAACACTGCAGGGGCGTTGGTCAGTCCAAACGGCATCACAGTGTACTCAAAGTGCCCGTACCGGGTACCAAATGCCGTCTTCCACTCATCACCCGACCGAACCCTGACGAAGTTGTAGGCTCCTCTCAGGTCCAACTTTGTGAAGATCTTTGCCTCACGGAGCCGATCCAGGAGTTCGGGGATGAGGGGCAGCGGGTATTGATTACGCACTGTGATGGCATTTAGTTTCCGGTAGTCACAACAAAGCCTCAATTCGCCGGACATCTTTTTTACAAAGAGCACGGGTGCAGACACTGGCGAGGATGAGGGCCGAATAAAACCTCGAGCCAAATTCTTGTCCAGAAAGTCCCGCAACGCGGCCAACTCGGGGTCCGACATGGAATACAAACGCCCCACTGGGAGAGGCACGTCAGGGACTAAATCAATGGGGCAGTCATAGGGTCTGTGTGGGGGCAATTGATCCGCCTCAGTCTCGCTGAACACATCAGCGTAATCCGCCAGTTTGGAGGGTAAGGAGACCCCAGTGAGACCCTCTAGCTGGCCGGCACAGATTTGGTGGGTGTGGTCCACGCACTGCAAGCTTGGGAAGGTGACCAAGTTCTGTGACCAATAAATCTGTGGGTCATGCGTCCGGAGCCACGCCAATCCCAAGACCACAGGGAAATGCAGGTCTGATGTGATATAGAACTGGATGGCCTCCTCATGTGAACTGATGGCCATACATAATGGTTGCGTGGCGGCCTTAATTGGCCCAGACAGGAGCACTCGACCACCAATGGTCTCCACTAACATCGGCGGTTCCACCGGGCATTGGGGAACCACCCATTTGGCCACAAATGCTGCATCCATGAAGTTCGTGGTGGCCCCAGAGTCAATCAACGCATGGACAGGAATCCCCTTGGGCAACCCGGGGAGAATCAGGCGCGCCTCCAATATCAGATGCCGTGGAGGTCCGTGGGCAGCATCTGAAAGGCATCGCTCGGTGTTGCAGGATGCCCGACCCAAAATGCCCTTCAGGTCGGGCTCGGGCCGTTTCCCGACAGAGGAGCAGGTGGTAGTCTCGGGGCAGACTCGGTCACAGACGCCCTTCGTCGCTTCTTGGGGCAGAAAGCGGCCAAATGCCCAGGGTCCCCACAGTAAAAACACAAGCCCCCCGACCGTCGCCTGTTCATCTCTGCCACCGATAGGCGAGGTCTGGCAGCACCTAACTCCATTGGCTCCTCCCTCTGGACCGGGGTCTCACGCACAATGGGGGCCGCACGGGTCTCTGGGGTGGCACGGCGACTCCTTCACTGCTGCAGCCGAGAGTCGATCCGCAGACAGAGATGGATGAGCCCATTGAGGTCCGGGGGAACATCAACACGGGCCAGCTCATCCAACATCTCCTCCGACAATCCATCCTGGAACGTGTCCACGAGCGCAGCCTCATTCCAGGCTGAATCCTGGCTAAGCAGCTGAAACTCGCTGATATAGCCCTGTAGGGGGCGTCGGCCCTGCCTCAGAGCTTTCAAACATCGGGTAGCAGTCTGGGTCTTGATGGGGTCCTCGTACATCATCCGCATGTAATCACAAAACCCCACAAAGTTGTCCAACAATGGACTAGGTTGGGCTAGCAAGGGTGTGCCCCAACGAGCTGCAGCACCAGAGAGGAGGCTTATCATGAACCCCACTTTATCCCGGTCAGTGGGGAAATCAGCCGCTCTCACACTGATAAACAGATGGCATTGTCCCATGAAAACAGGAAACATGTCCGGATTGCCATCAAATTTGTCCAGCATCGCAACTTGGCTTTTTCTCCTGGGTGGAGGAGCAGCAGGGACGTGTGCTTGCAGCTGAGCCACTTGGGCTGATAACAAAGCCAGCTGCTCCATAATAGTAGGGGGTGGGAGGCTGAAGGCAAACTGTTCTGTTCCAGCCTACGTCCGTCCTTGTTGCGTCACAAGAACAACCCCTCTTTAACAGTAGGCTTGAAAAACCAACCTCTTTTTATTTCAAAAACAGTCCTGATAAGTTTTTCTCCAAAACAAAAACACAAAAGACTTTCCCAACAGATAAGTGGTTACAAAAGCAAAACAGAGCAGGAGTTAAACAAGAAATTCACCGGTAAAACAAACAGACCATGATCCCTGGAAGTTCTTTACAAACGGTTGCCTTCAGCAACCAGCACCGCCCACACCTTCCCTTTTTATAAAGCAGTCCCAAGGTGTGGCTTCTCAAAGCCTTCTCCTCCTCCCCTGGAGTTGTCGTATTGACTGCTGCTGACCTGCTCTAGATCTAGGCTTTTCAACCCGTGGTACGCGTACCACCAGTGGTATGCGAGCGCCTGGCTGGTGGTACGAGTAGGACGGGTTGAGCAGCACTGTAAAAAAAAATGTAAAAAAAATATGTAAAAGTGGATGAGGTGAAGCGGCAGCAGCGCTGCAGAGGCTTGTGGCAAAGTCAGCTGGAACTGCAGGTTGCCTGGGTCCTACTGAGAGCCCAGTATCAAAGCGCGCAGCTCCAGCTGATTGGCGGCGGCCTTGGGGGTGGCAGGCAGTCTCACGCAGTCTTCAGTGGAGATTTCGCTGGAGCTGCGCGACACATTGCCTGGGTCCTCTCCGCCCCCACCCAGATGCCCTCCCCTCCCCCAAGCGTTTTTTTTTTACTCACCTGCTTTCAGCAGCATTCCCTTTCTCCTGTCCTTCTCGGCCTTCATGTGTTTGTGAGACAAAAAAAAAAGTTCCATGAGACTTTCTAACTTCTTGCGAGAAGTTAGAAAGTCTCATGGAACTTTTTTTTCTTTTTTACCCACAAGCACGTGGCGAAGGCAGAGAAGCAAACGAAGGCAGAGAAGCAAAAGGAGAAAGGGAGTGCAGCTGAAAGCAGGTGAGTAAAAAAATGCTTGGGGGAGGCGAGGGCATCTGGGCGGGGGCGCCAACCTTACCCTGCATGGTGGTGGGAGGGTTAACGGTGGGTACGGGGGGGCCCAGGAGGAGCTGCGCAAAGCAGGCAGAGGGGAGGCCGGGCAGATTGTGGGTGCCGGCAAGTGAGCGAGAATGGGCAGGGGCGTGAATCGGCGTGTGCTCAGAAACGCCGATCTCATGCTCCTGCCCATTTCACTTGCTTGCTTTCCGCTTGCTTTCTAT
This sequence comes from Azemiops feae, assembly GCA_023970755.1. Taxonomy (NCBI): domain Eukaryota; kingdom Metazoa; phylum Chordata; class Lepidosauria; order Squamata; family Viperidae; genus Azemiops; species Azemiops feae. The sequence continues at coordinate 17,110 of JALGBA010002461.1, forward strand.
CTATCAACAGCTTTTGATGCCTTTCCGTGTCTTCTGAAGTTTGTTTCTGCAAGCAAGTGAGATGAGCAGGGGCGGGAATCGGCGTGTGCTCAGAAACGCCGACCTTGTGCTCCTGCCCATTTCACTTGCTTGCAGAAACAAAATTCAGAAGACACGGAAAGGCGTCAAAAGCTGTTGATAGATAGAAAGCAAGCGGAAAGCAAGGAAATGAGCTGGGCAGGAGCACGAGATCGGCGTTACTGAGCACACGCCGATTCGCGCCCCTGCCCATTCTCGCTCGCTTGCAGGGGTCCTGACCGACCTTCACCGGACGGAAGCAGGGAGGGCATAAAAGAGCCTGGAGGAGGCAATTGGAGCTTGGCCGCCGCAGCCGCCACTGCCGCTGTTGCTGAGCCAGACGGCCGTGCTTCCCCTTCGCTCCGGCCGGGTCCGTGAATGCCAGATCTAACCCCAGGCCAGCAGGCTGGCTGGGAGTTTTGGGGTGGAGACATGTGAGCCTTCTTCCGTCTTCTTGAATCTGGCATTCACGGACTCGGCCGGAGCGAAGGGGAAGCACGGCCGTCTGGCTCAGCAACAGTGGCGGTGGCGGCAGCGGTGGCCAAACTCCAATTGCCTCCTCCAGCCTCTTTTATGCCCTCCCCGCTCCTGTCCGGTGAAGGTCAATCAGGACCCCTGCAAGCGAGCGAGAATGGGCAGGGGGGCGAATCAGCGTGTGCTCAGAAACGCCGACCTCGTGCTCCTGCTCATCTCGCTTGCAGAAACAAAATTCAGAAGACACGGAAAGGCGTCAAAAGGTGTTGATAGAAAGCAAGCGGAAAGCAAGCAAGTGAGCTGGGCAGGAGCGCGGAATCGGCGTTTCCGAGCACACGCCGATTCGCGCCCCTAATAGGCGTGTGCTCAGAAACGCCGATTCCGCGCTCCTGTCCAGCTCGCTTGCTTTCCGCTTGTTTTCTATCAACAGCTTTTGACGTCTTTCCTTGTCTTCTGAATTTTGTTTCTGCAAGCAAGTGAGATGAGCAGGAGCACGAGATCGGCATTTCTGAGCACACGCCGATTCGCGCCCCTGCCCTCTCGCTCGCGCAAGCGAGCTGGGCAAGAGCCCAGGATCTGCGTGTGCAGCTACAGATGAGCCGCGCTTCTGCGGAGCCACCCAGAAGCGCAGATCAGCTGTAGCTGCTATCCTGGGCTCCTGCCCAGCTCACTTGCTCACGCTTTGCCGGAAAACATGCCACTTGCTAATTTAGCAGAAGCACGAATCAGCTGTAGCCCTGTGCTGATCCTGGCGCTTCTGCTAAATTAGCAAGCAGCATGTTTTCCGGCGAAGCACAAGCAAGTGAGCTGGGCAGAGCTCTTCTCTGCCTCTGTGCGTGCACAGGCAGGTTTGGCATGTCGCCATGGCCACCGGCAGCACAGCCACCAGCCGAGCTGGCTGCCTGTCCCCCTCCCCTTGTCCCTTCCTGGGCACGGAGGGGGGGAGGAAGGAAGGGACAAAGGGGGAAGGAAGGAAGGAAGGGACAATGAGAGAGAGGGAAGGAAGGAAGACAATGGAAGGGAGGGAGGGAAGGAGAGGGACAAAAGGGGAAGGAAGGAAGGAAGGAAGGAAGGAAGGAAGGAAGGAAGGAAGGAAGGAAGGAAGGAAAGCACAATGAGAGGGAGGGAAGGACAATGGGAGGGAGGGAAGGAGGAAGAGACAGGGAGGGAAGGAAGGAAAGAAGGAAGGAAGGAAGGGACAATGGGAGGGAGGGAGGAGGAAGGAAGGAACGAAGGAAAGAAGGAGTAGGGAAGGAAGGAAGGCTCCCATGCCTGTCCCACCCCTCCACCAGAGACCCACAGATCCCAAAACATCCCCGCCTGCACCCCCCACATCCCCGCCTGCACCCCCCACAGGCACCCTGCAACCTGAGTGATGAGCTGGCCATGCCCCCCTGGCCATTGACTTCACTTGTCAAAAAGTTGCAAAAGGTGATCACATGACCCTGGGGATGCTGCAACAGTCATAAGTGTGAAAAATGGTTATAAGTCACTTTTTTCAGTGCCATTGTAACTTTGAACAGTCACTAAGCAAATTGTTGTAAGTCGAGGACTACCTGTACTTTATCATTTTTTTCCTTTTTGGGGGGTCATCAAGTTTTTGACACCTTGCTGGGAGACTGGTGGTACTCGGATAGTGCTTTATCCTAAAAGTGGTACAATGGGTGAAAAGGTTGAAAAGCCCTGCTCTAGATAATTGCCTGCGTCTACGAGCATCGTTAATGTCTATCAGCTGTGAATCCTCCAAGTCTGACTCATCCTCCCCATACAGCTGAGTTTCATCCAGAACACGATTGGAGGGGCCAGGCTCTCCAGCAGATTGTGAGTCTTGTAACTCATCAGAGTCTCTCTCTGACTCTGATGGCTCTCCAAACCCCTCCTCCTCCTCCTCTGATTCCCCGGACTCAGCTGTTGGGAACACAGGCTGGCACGGAATCACGACAGACTCGACTCGGACCACGAAGTCGTTCGGGTGCAGCAAACCCCGGAAAGAAGGCCTCAACGGCAACCTGACAAGGCAGTTTCCTTCTCTCGGTGCATCGGGTGTGGAGGCCGTCACAAGCGGGCTGACTGCCGGTTCCGCACAGCCACTTGCCGGGCGTGTGGCAAGCAAGGCCACATCGCCACCGTTTGTTTGGGTCGCAGGAAAGAGCACTCCTCAGAAGAGTTGCCTCGGAAAGGTACCGGGGTCCCCAGTCAAAACAGGGTGGGCTTTTGTGCGAGTAGAAGGAGCGTGTTTAGGACAGGCGCCCATCGCCCACTTAAGGAGAAATTACACCTCAAAGTCAAGTTGTACGGGGTTCCTTCTGACATGGAGTTGGACACGGGTTCAGCTCTATCGATAATCTCCCAAAGGACCCTTCAGCAGATTTGTAGGTGAAGCGGCAAGCGCATTAAGCTCAGGCCATCGAACCTCGTTTTAACCGACTTCCAAAATTCCCGGGTAAACGTCAAGGGGGAGGCCACACTGGGAGTGCAGTTCAGGAATTTCGAGGGTCCCTTGGAAGTCGTAGTTGTTGAGGGCAACAGCACCAGCTTAATTGGGCTCGATTGGTTTGATGCTTTGGGAATTCAAGTGACTGGGTTGAATAGCTTGCAAACGTCGAGTCTCTCGGCGGTGTGTAAAGAGTTTGCTGATGTCTTCAGCTCAGAGTTAGGGGCATAAAAAGGGCCTCCAATTGCACTTCGGTTAGACCCTTCAATAGAACCGATAAGGATTAAGCCTCGTCGGGTGCCTTTTGCCCTGAAGCAGAGAATCAATGCAGAGCTGGACAAGCTGTTACAGCAAGGCATTTTAGAACCAGTTGATAGCAGTCCATGGGAAACCCCCATTGTCACGCCACTTAAGGCCAATGGAGAAGTCCGCATTTGTGCCGACTATAAATGCACGTTAAACAAAGCTCTCCAGCAGCACTCTTATCCGGTGCCTGTAGTCAGCCACATTTTGGCATCTGTACAGGGAGGTCGCATTTTCGCCAAATTAGATTTGGCCCAGGCCTACCAGCAGCTGCCGGTGGATGACGCTACGGCGGAGGCCCAAACCATTGTAACCCACCGGGGAGCTTTCAAGGTGCGTCGGTTACAGTTCGGGGTTAATGTAGCCGCTGGCATCTTTCAGAGCGTAATGGAGCGCACGCTCCGCAATATTCCGGGTGTATGCCCATATTTCGATGATGTCCTCATTGCAGGGGAATCAGTCGAAAACCTCGCTGACAGGCTCCGGGCCGTTTTGCGGCGTTTCCGCGAAGCGGGGCTAAAGCTCAAACAGGAGAAATGCAAAATTGGAGTCACTTCCACTGAATTCCTGGGGTTCCGTATAGATGCCGAAGGCATTCATCCTGCTGAATCTAAGCTTAAAGCAATTCAGCAGGCACCCAGTCCCAAGACGAAGGGAGAGCTTCAGGCTTTCCTGGGACTCCTTAACTTCTATCATGCTTTCCTCCCCCACAAGGCCGCAGTGGCAGAGCCGTTACACCGGCTCTTAGACAAGAAGGCCCCATGGAAGTGGACGAGTGTCCACGAGAAGAGTTTTGCAGCAGTTAAAGCATTGCTGTCATCTAATGCGGTGTTGGCTCATTTTAATGAGCAGCTTCCAATCAGCATTGCCTGCGATGCATCCCCGTACGGAATTGGAGCTGTGTTAAGCCATCTTAAGGCTGACGGGACACAAGTTCCCATAGCGTATTATTCCAGAACCCTCTCTTCAGGGGAACGGAATTACGCGCAAATAGATAGGGAGGCATTGGCCATTGTGGCCGGCATCAAAAAGTTTCATGACTTTTTGTATGGCCGCCATTTCACGGTCTTCACTGACCATAAGCCACTCTTGGGGTTGTTCACTACAAACAAGCAGACACCCCAGATCATCTCTCCTAGAATGTTGAGGTGGTCAATATTCCTATCTTCTTATGACTATTGTCTGGTTCACAAACCGGGTAAAGAAATGGGCCACGCAGACGGCCTTGGTAGGTTGCCTCTACAGCTATTAGAGTCAGATCCTGCCCCGGCCAACCACATCCTGGCTATCCAGGATTTGCCGGAGTCTCCCCTTAATGCAGGAGATGTTGCTGCAGAAACAGTTTCTGATAGCACATTGAGCTGTGTGCTCACAGGATGGTCGGAAACGTGTCCTGGCCCTAACTTCCAGAGCTTTTGGAAAAGAAAGCATGAGTTATCCACCTTTAAGGGTTGTATTCTGTGGGGAAATAGGGTAGTAATCCCGACCTCACTGAGGACTAGAGTCCTTGATTCTCTGCATGAGGGACATCCGGGAATAGTCCGGATGAAGGCACTCACACGCAGCTACCTTTGGTGGCCTTGGCTCTATAAAGATATCAAGGCCCAGGTCCACGGGTGCCTCATTTGCCAGCAGTCAAGGCCAGAAATGCCACATGCTCCTGTACATAGATGGGAGACCACTCAAGCCCCGTGGTCGAGGATTCATATTGATTTTGCTGTCCCCTTTCAGGGGCAACTCTTCCTCATTGTTGTGGACAGTCACTCTAAGTGGCTAGAGGTCGTTCCAGTGTCCACTATGACGACTGCCAGGAACATCCAGGTTCTGCGCTGCATCTTTGCAATGCATGGGCTCCCAGATGTCATAGTCTCGAACAATGGGGCTGAATTTACTTCTGCAGAGTTTCAGTCCTTTTTAAGGGCAAATATGATTAGGCATGCCACTTCAGCTCCTTTTCACCCGGCCTCTAACGGCCAAGCGGAACACATGGTTAGAACCACAAAGGAATCCTTGAAGAGGATCACAACTGGCAATTGGCACCACAGGTTGGCAGATTTCCTACTCTGCCAACGCACAACGCCCTGCACTTCGACGGGCAAAAGCCCAGCTGAGTTACGATGGGGGAGACACCTGATCACAAAGCTGGATCGCTTGCACCCGGACCGGGTTGCTTCACAAGTGCCGCAGCCTAAGGCACCGAGGCACTTGCAAGTGGGTGATCCGGTTTGGGCGTGCAACTATGGACAAGGGGCACTGTGGGTGGTAGCTGTGGTTTTCAAGGTGTCATACGAAGTGGCCCTGGAAGACGGTCGTGTGTTCCGTCGGCACATTGACCAGCTGCGTTGGAGGTTGCCACGACACTCTTCCACTCCTAGCTCTGCTCTCGGGGGGGAGGAGGAACACGATTGCGATCGTGCATCGGAGTCTCTCAGCAAAAGCGGGACCTTGCGATTGCCGAACGGGGTTTTTGCCAATGAGGCTGCTCCTAACTCAGGCATTGCGCCCATGGGACATTGCTCTCAATCGGCTTTTCATGCCGATCCGGTGGATTCTACGCCACCACGGAACTCTGGTTCAGGCCTACCAGAACAGGCCAGCCAAAGGGAAATGGACACAGGCTTGGGTCTACCGGAACAGGCCAGCCTTCACGAATCGGCTCTACCCGTGTCGGATGGGTCACACAGCCCCGGTCTGCCGAGCCTGGCAGGCGAGCTTGCAGATCGGGAGCTAGCAGCAGCTCCGAGACATTCGGAGTGGGCAAAAGGCCCACCGAAATATTTAAAGGACTACGTAAGGTTTTTGGCATTGCAAACTTAAAATGCTTATGTATTTTTAGTGCAAACTGAAATGCTTATGTATGATCCTTTGAAATGTGAATGCTTATGTGTTTTCTTACAAACTGAAATGCTTAAGTATTCTTGATACTGAACTGAGTAATGTCAGGTCTATGTAACACTGAGTGCCAGTGTGCCTTTTGAATGTGTGTAGTCTTTGACAACAAACAATGCTTGTAAATGTCAAAGAGCCCGGGGGGAGGGGTGTAATGTATTGAGTTAAGTTTATGAAGCAGGTGGCTGGGATTGTGCAGGAACGGTTAGCAGACCACGTGGCCTGCCAGCCAGACTTCCTGTCTACAAGATTGTTAGCATGCATTTGAGCGGGAGAATACTGTGCATTCATTGGCTGCCGCCGCCCAGAGCTGACTGTATAAATAGGGGTGGAGCAATGTTTGTTAGTTTCGGTTTTGCCTTTACAATAAAGAGAGTTCTGTTTCACATGCTGCCTCTTCAATGCCGCAACGAACAGAAAACACAATAGATATTTTCAAAATCATTATATAAGAAATGCACTTTTTTTAGAATGGGAAAAAATAAAAGCGAAAATTTATGTTAAAGTACCTGGATGGCTTTCAACAATGGAAGCATTTGCTTACCCAAACTTGATTAATTACGAAAAAGTTGTGACCTATAATGATATTCTGGACAATGAAGGGGGTGCTTGATAAGATAAGATAACCTTTATTGTCATTTTTATATTGTGGGCACAATGGCACACATCAAAAATGAAATTTAGTTGCCCGCTCTCAAAGTGAAACACATACATGACACACACCTAAACATACTATGTACAACATATATATAGACCCACATCCCTACATATACATAGCAAATAAATATTAAATACTGTCCATCTTGAATATATAACGCAAGGAGGAAGTTTGAGAGTTCGCAAGGTTAATGCTGTATGAATGAAACTATGGCTGAATCTGGGATGTTCTGCTACGGATAACACGAAGCCTCCTCCCAGAAGGTAACAAGGAAAACAGGTCGTGAAGAGGATGTGTGTGTCCCAGATAATCTTACGGACCCTGCTCAAGCAACGCTTCTGTCTATGTCCTGGATGGGGGAGGAACTGCCAATGATCTTTTCAGCCATTCTCACCACTCTCTGCACCGCCTTCCTTCTGAAGCAGTGATGCCTCCAAACCAGACTGTGATGCTGTATGACAGGATGCTCTCGATTGTCCCCCTGTAGAAAGTGGTCAGGACAGGGGAAGGAAGATGTGCTTTTCTCATGCAGCGCAGAAAATGCAGGCACTGCTATGCCCGCTTCACCAGTTTCTCACTGTTGAGCGACCAAGTCAGCCTACTCGTTAGCTGCACACCCAGGAATTTGATGCTGGTAACCATCTCCACAGGTGAATCATTAATGCACAGAGAAGTGTGGCTGTGCCTGCCTTTTCTGAAATCAACAATGATCTCTTTGGTTTTTCCTGTATTTAAAACTAGGCTGTTTTCCTTACACCAGTTCACCAAACCCTCAACCTCCTTGCAGTAAGCTTCCTCCTTGTCATCCTGAATAAGGCCCACTACTGTTGTATCATCTGCGAACTTCACAATATGGTTGGTGGCAAAGCTAGCACAGCAGTCATGGGTCAACAGGGTGAACAGCAGCGGACTTAAGACGCAGCCCTGAGGAGAAATTGAAATATAGACAAAGATTTAGAAGAGCAGGGTATTGATTTATCATGGTGGCTGTTATGTGCTCCTGGCTACTTTCCTTCGTGACCAGAGGCAAGCTCTCCTGACCAATAACCAGCCAAGACACAGTGAAGGCCTTTTGTTTCGTTTATTGCAATAAGCAGGGAGAGAAGCTATCAAAGCTCGGTTCTCTCCAAAGTTTCAACCCAAAATATCCCCTTCTTTATACAAGCCTGTTCCGGCCGCCACATCCCTCCTCTTTCCCCATTGGCTGAGGTACTATGAGGTTACACTCTTTCCGACCGCCTCCTACACATTTCCTGCTAACATATTAAATCATATTCACATATACAATAATAATAAGAAAAATTAGACATTTAAATGGTTATTTTAAACTCTGTGGATATTTATGTCCCCCTTTTAGAACAATAGGTTCTTTCCTGTTTTTCAATTCAGTGTGCCTTTCCTGGCTAGCCATTTCCTCTTACAGCTATTTTTTTATAGCTTGTCTTCTTCCTTTCCCACTCTAAGACCCAGCTAATTTTTGCCTACGTATTTATCTTACATCCTGCCTTTATGTTATCCTTTCCTGATTCTCCACTCAGTAAATTTCCACTGCAGCAAATTCAATTTTAAATTTCTCTTTCAATATTAAATTTTTGAAGACCTTTCCTTTACTTCTATCAAATTCCCCCTTTTTATTTTTATTACTGTGAAAGGTCTTCATTATCAGGCTTAGAAAATCTTATAACCATTAACTGTATAATTTCTTCTCTTCCTAAGGCTTTCCTAAAGCTTTTCCTACAGCTTTGGTTAAAGTAGATGCACATAGAGGAATAATTGCAGACATGCACAACACATAAGTCCTACAAATATTTGTTTTAGCCATCCAAAATTGAGAAGCCAATTAGTTAACCAACTCCAATCACTCCACATATTTTCATACTTTTGTTCAGGAGCTTTAGCCACTTTCCTGATTCCTTTTGCAATATCCATTACTGCTTCATGATTGCCATCTACCTTCGAATCCCGCAAACAAATTTTTACCTTTATTTCTCAGGCTGCTCTGGTGTGTTGTCTTCAGTAATATTAGAATTAGAATCCACCCCTCATGATTATTTCACAATATTTCACACCCACAATTGATCCACAATCACAACAATAATAACAGCTACAACAATCACAGTGACAATAACAAAAGATATACATTTACCACCTAGTTCTTACAATATACAATTCTACATTTTCAGTTTCTAATGGTGTGACTTCTGTCTCAGTTATTCGTTTTATTTGTAAACAACCACTTTTACTTCTCTCATGAGTCACCACCAACATCTTTGTTCTTCGTCTGGGGTCACCTGAAATTCTAATAGAGATGTTTAAAATAGGTAGGGGTTTTGGTCCACTACCCATTCAAGTCCTTTTAAACGTGGCTTTCAGTCCTTGTCCTGGAATGACCGTCCAACCTCTTTCAGGTCCAATCACCACCTTCGCTCGTGTGTAGTGAGACCCACCCTTCTCAACCCTCCGGACAGCAGATTCAATATAAGGAACATCCATTCTTTGGTTGTAGAAATTCCTCCTTCTATTTACGAATCAGCACCCACTGTCCCGGCTGGATATTATGGACTGGAAATTCCAAAGGAGCTGTTTGTGCCACCAAGCCTTCCTGTCAAAGAGAAGACAGAGACCCCAGTACTTGTTCCACATATAGCTATTGGTCTCCCTCCTTTGGGAGCCTTAACCCTTTATTAACCCTTTTACATATCAAACATCCCTCTGTAGCCCTTTGGGCTATCCCATAAATTCCAAGGGTAGCATAGAATTTCAAATACATTTCTGCCTATGCTTTAATTCCAGAATGACTCCCCTCATATAGTTTTTGGATCACCATTCTTGCAGTACCTTGTGATAACCACAGAATTCCCTTAAGACCATTTTCGTTGTTTGGTAATTATGAATCTACTATAGCCTCAATCCTTTTACTATCTATTTTCCTTTCCCCTTCAGCTATAATATATCCTAGATATTTTATCTCCTTTTCTACCAATTGGGCTTTATTTGCTAGACACCCTCAATCCTTTCTTCTACCAAAAAGTTGCTTTCCCATTTCTTTATAATTCCCAGAATAAGATCTTACAAAACTGGGAAGCTACATAAGAATGTATTTGCTTCCACAGCTTAAAAGTGGAGGAAAGAAAAGAAAGAAAAATCATTTGTTCTGTGTCAGATAGACTATACTTGTCCATGGAAGCTCTATCAAAAATTGTCACATTTTTCTTTCTCCTCCCCCTTTCACCCTGATTAGATACCATGTTACAAAAATATAAGTCAATAAACTTATTGTAAATAACACATTCAGGATTTTAAAAGGTAAATCACACAGGCTCACCGATCAGCATTGAGTCAACATTTTCTGGAATGCCTTTTGTCTCAGGCAGATAATATTCAAATCACTCTTGTGGCAGCACATCAAAGAACAACAGGGTAGCTAAGAAGACAAAAGATTGTCTCCCCCTTCCCCCACTCACCAAACCAGACAGAGTAAAAATTTATACAAAACTTTTGCTTTCAGAGAACTGTCCTCAAAGCATTAAACAGAAGGAAAATTGCCATAACACTTACAGAAGTGGCTTGCCAAAACCTCCCTCCTAGGGCTGAACAAAAATAAACCAGCCCCAAAACACTCAGCCATCCCTCATGGCCAAAGCAGGATTTGAACTCAGATCCAGCCTTGCAGCCTGTGGTGAAACCAAATTGGTTTTCTATAAAGATTTCCCTTCCCCTCCTTGGCTCCAAGGAAAAGGAAAACAAATTGAATACACACAGTATGCAGCAATTAATCATCTCTTTTGCAGTAGCAAGGAGTCCCAAAGACACATATTTATCAGATGTTAAATAAAACATCATAGGATTGTTCTGAGAGATGACTAGCCATTAGCACCAAAAGGAAACACTTTAGACATCAGAATTACTCCAAACCCTGAAACAAGTGGGCAATTTCCTTGAAAGACAGAAATCTTACAATTAAATATCACAAAGGAAACCCAGACCCATAAAGCCACCATCACAGATGTAGATGAACCCAGGAAGGAGGGGGTACACCTCAGGAAAAGAACCATTTAAGGCAGACATGTCAAACACAAGGCCCGCGGGCCACATGCGGCCCAAAATGTGGTGCCGTCCGGCCCGGGGACCTGCTCTGGAAAGAGCGGAGGACCGGCCTGCCGCACCTCAGCCCGGCCCAGGCCGACCGGGCCCTGATCTACAACCTGGTTGCGTCCATCAAAGCCAGAACGCGCTCAGCATTAAATCCACGGGGCAGCCCTGCCCCCTGGGTGCGCGTGCAAGCGGAGTCCGGCGTCCCTGCTGGCTGTCGTGTCCCGCAGGCTGTCTTGTCCCGCAGGCTGACTTCACCAGGATGCCGGCGCTGGCCGTCTCCTGTGCGCACCCGGGGGGCGGGGCAGAGGTGGCGAGGCAGCTCATTGCTGGTTCCAGTGGATCTTAGGCTGAGCGCGTTCTGGCTTTGATGGATGCAACCAGGTTGTAGATCAGCACCAACCCCCCCCCCCAGCCCCTCCAGCCTCGAAGCCACGAGGCTTTCCTTTCACCGGCACAGACCCCCCCCCCCCACGTGGGATAGCAAGACCGGCAGCAACATGGCAGCGCTGGCAATCTCTTCCCCTCCCATCACCCCTTCCTGAGCGTGGAGGAAGGAAAGAGATGAGAAGGAAGGAAGGAAGTGTAGCAGAGAGTGGAATTGGGGGATTGGCACTGGCTGTGAGGCTTTGCCAGAGCTCTGCGGATTCGGCAGAGAGGTCGGGAGCTCCGGTGGCCTCCGCGGTGGCTGGCGGTGGGGCAGGGCTGTTCAGGAGGGATTTTTAAAGGGGAAGAGGAGATTGACTGGGGGAAGAAGATTTTATTTTCTCTTTTCCAGAGAGACAAGCCAAAAGGAGGGAGAGCGAGGTAGGAAGTTTATTCTCTGGAGAGAGAATAAAAAGCCTTTTCACCAACTTCCTATCTCGCTCTCCCTCCTTTTGGCTTGTCTCTCTGGAAAAGAGAAAATAAAATCTTCTTCCCCCAGTCAATCTCCTCTTCCCCTTTAAAAATCCCTCCCCAAGCGCCCCGCAGCCAGCCACCGCGGAGTCCACCAGAGCTCCGGTGAATGGAGGCTGGGTACCTGTTGCGGCAGGTCCTCCTCAGACATTTTTTTTAGGTCCGCAAAGTGACGGCAAGGAGTTCCCTAGGTAGGAAGATCCAGTACTTCGTTAGGGAACCGAAGTCTTCCTGGGCATTTTTTGAGCCCAAAAACCTACAGGCGGGGCGGCAGGGATAGTGTCGCTAAGAGCGGCTGGGAAGTGCTGCTAGGAGGAACCCAACTGAACCCCACATCGAAAGGGGAACATGGGTAGCTGCAGTTTGAGGGTTAAAATTAGGACACCCATTGGAGACTTGCTCGAGGCATGGGACGAGAGGCGAGTGCCCGTCCTGGATGGCATGAAAAAGAAACGAGCAAAGAAAATTTGTAATGAGTGGGCTTTGCTGAAGGATGAAACTGGGAGACCAATTTGGCGAAAAGACGGTACCTTTAATTTTTCAACATTAAAAGCACTTAGACCACTGATAAGACCCAGCCAAATCCCCTACTGGTATTGCTGGGCAGAATTAGCCAGGCTTAACAACCCTGCCCCAAAGAAAGAGGAAGAGGGAAAAGCCCCCCAAACCCTTTCAGACAAACCTGGGCAAATAATAATGGCCCCTCTCCTGAGTAAACCAGTCCCAGGAAGGGCAAGAGGACAGTTAGAATACGTGCTAACACACACGTCGTTTTCTGCATCCGATATAGTTATATGGAAAAGGGATACTCCCTCTTTTAGATCTAACCCCCAGGCTGTGATCCAGATGTTAAAATCTATCATAGACAGCCATAACCCTTCGTGGGGGGATATGACCCAGTTGTTGCACGTCTTTCTAACGAAAGACGAACTGCTAAAACTATATGAAAAAATTGCAGAAATAGCCAGGCGGCCGACAATAGTCACACCTGGGCAGAGAGCCCTGGTCTGAGTTGCCTGGCCCACCAATCGTCCCGACTGGGACTATAATGATGACAACCACTGGGACGAATATAACCGGGCTAGAGATAACCTGATGGAAGCCCTTCAAGAAATAGGAAAAAAACCCTCTGAATTGGCAGGAGTTCCAAAGAATAACTCAGAGAGAAACAGAAAACCCAGACGCCTCTCAGAAGCAGCCGTAGCCCATGCTCATTTAGATCTTAATTCTCTAAAAGACCAGAGAATCCTCGCCTCAGCCTTTGTAGACCAATCCACCAGTGACATTAAAACACATTTCCATCAAATAGTGTCAAACTGGTCTAGTCTGGAACTTTCAGAGTTGCGGAGAATCGCAAACTTCGTCTATGACCAGACAGAAAGGCTGAGAGAGGAGGAAAAGGAGCAAAAAGAGATTTATAGGGAAAGAGAGAAAGACAGGAAAAGGAGAACAGAAAGAAGAGAAGACCTGCAAGTTTTTGCAGCTATACACAATGAAAACAAGCGAATAGACAATCGGCCCTTCAAAAAACTACATCCGTGCCCACGATGCAGGGAGGAAGGAATGTCCGACTATAAGTGCCAGCACTGCCATAGGTGTGGCGAATTGGGCCACTTTAAATCCAGCTGTAGAAAACCCAGCGAAACCGCTACTGGCCACCCAGAGCTCCTTTTCCTAGGGAGAGATCATTCCAAAACAGGGAAAGGAGATATCAGGAAGAGCCCCTTTGGGAGCAAGGCAGAGGAAACGAAATTCAAGATCAGTGACTAGAGCCAGGAAAGGAGGAGTTTCTGGCCACTTTTGCCGGGCTGGCCATTCCCTTAAAGAACGGCCGGGACGGAGAACCCCTTGTCACCATCACAATGGGGGGGAAAGAATACGAGTGTCTGGTAGATACCGGGGCCACCTCATCTCTAATCACCACCCCTCCCTTTAAAGGCTCTGTAATACCTGGAGCCCAGTATAATATTATAGGAGTGTGTGGGGGGGGGAATTATCCCGGTAAAATTCACTGAAGAACTAAAAGTAGAGATCGGCCCCTTCTCTGTGGAACACACCTTCACTATTTGCCCACAGTCTCCTTTGTCCCTTATGGGCCGAGACTTGCTGTGCAAAATGGGGGCCACAATGAAGTGCAACAAGACCAGAGTAATATTAGATATCCCTGCAGAGTGCAAGCAATTTTTAGCCCTGAACAAAGAACAGCTGCACGAGGATTTTAGTAACCTCCCTGCCTCCCTCTGGGGCTGGGACTCTACGGAGGTAGGATTATTGAAAGGAGCTACTCCTGTTAGGATCCAGGTGAAAAAGGGACCACCCCCGTGCGTTCCCCAATACCGGATTCCAACCGAAGCAATAGAGCCCATTAGGAAACTGATTGAGGCATACCTAAAACAGGGGGTTCTCCGCCATTGCACCTCCCCCTGTAATACACCTATTTTTCCAGTCCGCAAGCCTAAATTAGACCAAAATGGAAATCCTGTTTACAGGTTTGTTCACGATCTCAGACTAGTCAACAGTCACGTGATACCCCGTGCCCCAATAGTCCCCAACCCCGCTACCATCATCACCGAGGTTCCAGCATCGGCTACTGTTGTGAGTCCGTGCCAGTCTGTGATCCCGGCAGCCGAGTCCGGGGAATCAGAGGAGGAGGAGGAGGAGCCATCAGAGTCGGAGGAAGGCTCTGATGAGTTACAAGACTCACAATCGGATGAAGAGCCTGGCCCCTCCAATCATGCTCAGGATGAGACTCAGCTGTGTGGGGAAGATGAGTCAGACTCTGAGGACTCACAGCTGGACGTCATTATAGACGGTCGTAAATGAAGGCAGTTAACTAGAGCAAATCAGAGGAAGACAATACGGCAACTCCAAGGGAGGAGGAGAAGGCATTGAGAAGCCACGCCTTGGGGCTGCTTAATAAAAAGGGAAGGTGTGGGCGGTGCTGGTTGCTGAAGGCAACCGTTTGCAAAGAACTTCAGTGTCAAGGGATCTTGGTCTGTTTGTGTTACCTGTGAATTATTTCTTGTTTAACTCCTGCTCTGTTTTGTTTTTGAACTAACTATCCATTGGAAAAGTATTCTGTTGTTTTTGTTTTGAGGGAAAATTATCTGAACTGTAAATTAAATAAAAAGGGTTGGTTTTCCCAGCCTACTGTTAAAGAGGGGTTTGTTCTTGTGACGCAACAAGGACGGACGTAGGCTGGGACAGAACAGCTACATGCTTTACTGTCATAGACCTCTGTTCTGCTTTTTTTAGTATCCCGGTAGACCGGGACTCCCAATATCTTTTTGCTTTCACCTGGGAGGATCAACAGTACATGTGGACACGCCTACCCCAAGGGTATACAGAATCCCCTACCCTTTTTTCTCAAATCCTTAAAGCAGACCTAGCCTCCATTGCCTTGCCAGGGGCATCCACACTGATTCAATATGTGGATGACCTCCTGCTAGCCTCAGACACTAAACAGATTTGTAAGGCTGACACCTATCACCTGCTTTTAACATTAGCAGAGAAGGGACATAAAGCGTCACCTTCCAAACTACAATACTTGAAACAGGAAGTCACCTACCTGGGCTATATTATTGCCCCGGGAATCCGGAAACTAGCACCTGGGAGGGTTGAAACCATCCTTAAGATGAAACCCCCTCAGACAAAAAGACAGGTGTGAGCTCTACTGGACATTCTGGGATTCTGCCACCCATGGATCCCATCATTTGGGGAGTTAGCTAAACCCCCCATTCAGCTAACTGTTAAAGATATGCCAGACCGAATTGCCTGGACCAAACTATTAGACCTCACTCTCTCTAAAATAAAACAGACACTGGCATCAGCGCCAGCACTGGGTCTCCCTGACTATAAAAAACCTTTCCTGCTATTTATTCATGAGAACCAGGGGGTAGGATCAGGTGTCCTAGCCCAGCGATTTGGTTCTTCACTGCGACCCGTAGCATACTATTCAGTGCAGCTCGATCCAGTGGCAAAGGGAATGGTTCCCTGCCTGAGGGCATTGGCAGCCACCGTAGAAATTGTAAAACGATCCAAGGACCTAGTTCTGTGCCACCCCCTTGTCTTAAAGGTTCCCCGTGATGTGTTTGCTATCCTTTTAAAATCACAAACACAAGCCTTTACCCAGCAGCGTTTAGCTGAATATGAAGCCGAGCTCTTCACCTCCGAACACATTTCATTTGAGAGGTGTATGACTTTAAATCCGGCTACACTATTACCAACGGAGCAATCAAAGAAAAACCTGCATGATTGCCTCCACCTTATCCAAGATACAGAACTGCCCCGACCTGACCTCACCGATGTCCCCCTGGAAAACCCGGATTTTGTATTATTCACGGATGGGTCTTCATTCATGCTTGAAGGGAGTAGAGTGACAGGAGCAGCTGTCGTCTCTCTCCACGAAATTGTGTGGGCTATGCTTACAGCGCTCAAGCCGCTGAGCTCGCGGCTTTAATACAAGCATGCGAGGAAGCAAGGGACCGATCTACCAACATATATACCAATTCAAGATATGCGTTTGGGATCTGTCAGGCTACCGGAGCACTATGGAAACAACGAGGGTTCCTGACTGCATCCGGACAGCCCATTGCTCATGCCAAATTAGTCTCTAAATTATTAATTGCCATTCAGTTGCCTTCAAAAATGGCAATTATACATTGCAGGGCACATCAAAAGGACAACTCAGAAATCACAAAAGGCAACCACTTCGCAGATCAAGCAGCCAAATGGGCTGCCACACAGCCCCTTTCAGCAAATCCAATAGCCCCCGCCTTAAGGGTAGACACAGAAATCCCATACAAAGATTTACTGGAAAAGGGGGAGGTAGAACACTGGAAAAGAAAATTTGAGGCAGAATTTAAGGAGGGTTTTTGGAGGGTCCCGGATGGGAGACCCATAGCCCCCTTTTATCTCCTACGACTTATCTGCCAACGACTTCATGCCAAAGGCCATTGTGGAACACAGGCAATGGTAGATGCAATAAGGGGAGTCTGGTATGCAGCCGGAGCATATCAGGAAGCCACACGAGTGGCAGGAACTTGCAAAACTTGCCAAGCTAATAATGCCACCTCCAGAAAAACCACTCACATTGGGGGTAGACCATGGGCACAATGCCCATTTGAAAAATGACAAATGGATTACATACAGCTGCCCAGAGCAAATGGTTTTCAGTACGTCCTTGTGTGCAGGGACCAATTAACCCACTGGATCGAGGCTTTTCCCTGTCGCCATGCTACAGCACTAGAAACAGCCAGACACCTACTAAAAGATGTAGTGCCACGATTTGGGGTACCCAGCAATATAGATACGGATAGAGGAAAACATTTTGTGGCACAAATCCTCACCCACATACGTATATCAGGCCCTGGGCATCACCCAAAACTTACACACACCCTTTTCTCCGACCAGTTCTGGAGGTACAGAAAGAGCTAACAGGGAAATAAAAACTCCTGGGTAAACTATGCCAGGAGACACGTTTAACATGGCCACAAGCCCTACCCATTGCCTTGTTTTACCTAAGAACCAGACCTTGACGAGACATGGGTCTGTCACCATTCGAACTACTTTTCGGCCGCCCACCAGACACATTAAAAGGACTAGACCCTCACTCCCTTAACCTAGAAAGGGGGGATATAGTTCTTTCTGCTTATCTTTCAGCCCTTCACCAAAGACTGCGAACCCTGTGGAAGCAGAGTGCACTGACACAGACTCTGCCCCTGGAGGAAGCCCTTCATCCATTTGAGCCAGGGGACTGGGTGTGGATCAAGTCGTTTGTTAGGACAACCCCACTACAGCCCAAGTGGAATGGACCCTTCCAAGTCCTATTAACAATGCAAACCGCCATTAAGGACATTGAAAAGGACGCCTGGATTCACTGGACCCACGTAAAGCCAGCTGTATTGGACCACAGCGAGGATCCGGTTCCAGCTCGAAAGGTGCCACCCATAAAGCTCCGAAAAGACCCAGAGACAAGCGAGTGGACGCTGAGAACTCTTTTGAAGTAAAAGAAGATGGGAGGGAAGACTGTGGGAGTGATGGGAATGGGGGTTGTTAAAGTTTGCTTTATATCATTATGTATAAACATTGTATCAGGACTCTTGGAGGTAAACCTCCTGCCAGAAAAGGGAAATATTTGGGAGTATTTAGCACGGGAGATTCTAAACACCACCCACTTCTGCCTAGCAGGGGGAACATCTGTAAAGGACATTCTCACTACCTGCCTCATAGGTGTAGCTTCAGGACCACAAGCTATATTTAATTATACCAGGCTGAAGAGTTTCAACATGGAAACCTCATATAATACCATTTTTGAATGGGGAAACACTACAACTTCTAAGGACCAGAACATGTACACCCTGAAAATTGCCAAGGTAACACAGGCTCCTTACTGCTTCAAAGTAAGTGGCTGTAGGGAACACAGGGTCCCCAAGTGCGAGGATCTCAACAATAGGGAACTCAGTTGCAATTACACCGAAACCATTCCATTCACATACAGTTACATAAAACTCCCTTTAGGATGGTTCCTTTTATGCGGGTTAAAGGCATACTCCTATCTCCCAGCTAACGCAACAGGAGGGCCATGCACCTTAGGGAGACCAACTATGGTAATGCCTTCTCTCCAAAGACGACAAAGGAGAGACCTGCAGGAGCTGACCCCTGATTGTGACCCACAAACCTGGCTGTTAACAAAAGCAGAATACACATCACTGGCCACTGGTTCCAGATTTCTGCCGGTCATGGCTCGGTGGAGCTAGCAGCAGACCTGGGGGCGGCTGAGAAAAAGCACAGAGGAGGTGAAATCCTAGTGGAGATCAGAGGAGGAAACCCATGCAATCACATACACACGCACACACCAACCCATTCTCAAATTTTAAAATTTTGCGGTACTCACCTACTTTCAGGCAGCTGTTGAGCGCAAGACTCAAAGACTCCCTTTACTACCCTTGGCTTCCCGGGCAGGGTCCATGGGTTTACCTACAGACTAAAAGGAGTCTGGTGCCGGCGAGGTAGGAGCCCTACGGGCCCGGTCCGGTGGCTGGGTTGGCTGGAGTCCCTTCGTGGTCGCCAGAATTGTGAGAAGATTTTCTGTGGTTCGGGTCTCCAGCTGGGAAGCAGACCTTCGGCTCAGGCGGAAGAAATGACACGGAACGAAAGAAAGCTGCCAGAAAGTAGGTGTATTTACAGAAACCAGACGGAGTAATGGTACAGCGATGGTTTCTGGACTAGCTAGTAGTTTCCCAAGGTGAGGGGTCCTGTTCTTATACCCCTCAAGTTATTGAGATTATGATTTGACTTTTGAAAAGATTTTTGTTCATTTAATTTCATCTAGTTTGTGTCTGTTTGGACCAGTACCGATTAATGTTGTCCTCAGGAAGTATTTCTTTGTTCATGCAAATGTGTTTCTCTATATGGTTTATGTCTGTCTTGTTAGTTTTACAAAAGTTCTACCTAGTGAGGTTGATGGGTCTAATTGTTTTTCTAAGACACGTGTCTGCGGTTTTCCTGTCCTCAGAATGTTTCTTTTAGTTTGGCAGTTTGCCCAGAATTGCTCAGGGCAGGGGAAGGAAGAATGAGAGACGAAAAAAAACTTTTTCTTTGGTCGTTTAAATTCGGTTTGGCTTATCCCTTAAATGGTTCGTTTCCTGAGGTGTACCCCCTCCTTCCTGGGTTCATCTACATCTGTGATGGTGGGTTTATGGGTCTGGGTTTCCTTTGTGATATTTAATTGTAAGATTTCTGTCTTTCAAGGAAATTGCCCACTTGTTTCAGGGTTTGGACTAATTCTGATGTCTAAAGTGTTTCCTTTTGGTGCTAATGGCTAGTCATCTCTCAATTCCCCCATTTTGGGCAAAGGAGAGGAATGGGGTGTCATTTCTCTCCCTTCTGCCCAACTGGGTTCATTGTCGCTGTAAATTTGGTAATCATGGTCCATTTTACTCATCATTATGGAAACATGCTTTTCTTTGGTGTTTTGTTTTGGAATTAGTGAAAAACATGTTCTTTGAAAACTAAGACAGGGCTGTATGATCTGAAAAAGGCAACATAGGAGAATGCCTGCAACAGTAGCTGTGATTGCACCCAGAATGAGAATTTTTAGCCAATGTAAATTTGGTAGCCAATCGAAAAGTCCTGATAGGAAGTCAAAGGGGGAATTTTCATATCCAATTTTATGTGTAAGTTCCTTTAGGCCAGGGGTGTCAAACTCAATTTCATTGAGGGCCACATCTGCATTGCGGTTGCCCTCGGGGGGGGCGGGTAGGTGTGGCCAGGGTGGGTGCGGCCTACTGGGTGGGCGTGGATGGAGTGGGTGTGGCCTACTGGGTGGGCATGGCCAGCTCTACATTGTTCGCGTCAAGGGTGCCTGTGGGGGCCTGGGCAGGAGTGGGACACATCTGAGGGTCTCTGGCAGAAGGGGGTGGCACCAGGGCAAGTGCCAAAGCATGGTCCACTGGAGGAGCCTCACTGTTCCTCTCAGGCCATGCGGGGGGGGGGCTGGATGGTGGTGCGGGCTGCCCGGAGCCCTGGGCAGCAGAGGTCAAACACCCAGCCTGGCCCTCGAGCACCCGTGGCACCAAGCCCAGCCCCACTTCCCCAAGGGGGTACCCAGCTGCACTTGCCTCCTCCTCAAGGCTGCTGCTGCTGTGCTTGCTCTCCTTAGCCAGGTTGCTCATGATGGGTACGAGGGCAAAGTCAGAGGGAGGCCCATTCCCTCTCCATGGGAGGAGACCCAGGCTTTGTATCCAAAGCTTCCTTAGCAATAGGATGGGAGACCCCCAGGATAGGCCAGGAGGAGGGGGCAAGGGGATGGTGAAAGGGCAGCAGGGCAGGACTAAGGCAGGACTTCCCTCAGACCCTCCCTCTCCTTCCTTCCTTCCTTCCTTCCTTCCTTCCTTCCTTCCTTCCTTCCTAAGAACAGAGTGGTGGGAAAATATTTGAGATGAGGGAGGGAGAAAAACAGGCAAGAAACGCAACTGGGGAGGTGTCACCCTTCGTGAGGAATGAAGAAATGCACCATCGCCTGGAAGTGGCCAGCACATGGCCCTCACCTACTTTCACATGAAACCACTTTGCGGGCCGCATCCAGCCCGCGGGCCTTATGTTTGACATGTCTGCTTTAGGCGTCGGATATCATCCTCTATCAGCTGTGAGTGGTTGCTTAAGTTGAAGCAACAGAGTCCTCTGAATTCTTCACACCCATGATTATGTCTTAGCAACAAATAATCAATGGCTGCTCGATTTTCAAGGGTAGCCTCTCTCACCTGTTTTAATTCCTGATTCAAGGCATCCAAATGGTCTCTGGCAGGTGGGGCGGTGGGCAGGAGGCTCGTCCTGCGGGGTGAGGCAAGGTGAGGCGAGGCAGGGCGGGGGTGCCATTGTCCCAGGGCAAGGCGAGGCAGGGGCCAGGGCGGCTGCTGCCTGACACCATCGGCCCCCACACACAGAGGCCAGCGAGCGCATGGGGGCCGACAGTGTCCATCAGCAGCCACAGCCTGCCAGCCCCTCGACCAGCAGTTCAGAGAAGCTGCCTCTGAGCTCGACGGCTGGCTGACAGCTGAGGAGGCGATGCAGTGGGTCGTGCCTGGGAAAAGGAGAGCATGCGAGGCCAGGAGGGATGGCATGGGGGGGAGGGAAACCAGCCATGCTGGGATGCATCCGGCCACGAGGGACCTTGGCGAGTTAGCGGGCAGCTGGTTGAAGAGGGACGGTTGCCATCTCTGGGGCATGGCGTGCATGCCCACAGAGAGGGCTCTGAGTGCCACCTCTGGCACCCGTGCCATAGGTTCGCCACCACTGAGCTAGGCTGTTCAGGGCTCTGGCATTGTGTGTTGCCAGGGCGGGTACCCCGACCAAAGAGATGGCCAGTGATGTGTATTCTGCTTTTGTTAACAGCCAGGTTTGTGGGTCACAATCAGGGGTCAGCTCCTGCAGGTCTCTCCTTTGTCGTCTTTGGAGAGAAGGCATTACCATAGTTGGTCTCCCTAAGGTGCATGGCCCTCCTGTTGCGTTAGCTGGGAGATAGGAGTATGCCTTTAACCCGCATAAAAGGAACCATCCTAAAGGGAGTTTTATGTAACTGTATGTGAATGGAATGGTTTCGGTGTAATTGCAACTGAGTTCCCTATTGTTGAGATCCTCGCACTTGGGGACCCTGTGTTCCCTACAGCCACTTACTTTGAAGCAGTAAGGAGCCTGTGTTACCTTGGCGATTTTCAGGGTGTACATGTTCTGGTCCTTAGAAGTTGTAGTGTTTCCCCATTCAAAAATGGTATTATATGAGGTTTCCATGTTGAAACTCTTCAGCCTGGTATAATTAAATATAGCTTGTGGTCCTGAAGCTACACCTATGAGGCAGGTAGTGAGAATGTCCTTTACAGATGTTCCCCCTGCTAGGCAGAAGTGGGTGGTGTTTAGAATCTCCCGTGCTAAATACTCCCAAATATTTCCCTTTTCTGGCAGGAGGTTTACCTCCAAGAGTCCTGATACAATGTTTATACATAATGATATAAAGCAAACTTTAACAACCCCCATTCCCATCACTCCCACAGTCTTCCCTCCCATCTTCTTTTACTTCAAAAGAGTTCTCAGCGTCCACTCGCTTGTCTCTGGGTCTTTTCGGAGCTTTATGGGTGGCACCTTTCGAGCTGGAACCGGATCCTCGCTGTGGTCCAATACAGCTGGCTTTACGTGGGTCCAGTGAATCCAGGCGTCCTTTTCAATGTCCTTAATGGCGGTTTGCATTGTTAATAGGACTTGGAAGGGTCCATTCCACTTGGGCTGTAGTGGGGTTGTCCTAACAAACGACTTGATCCACACCCAGTCCCCTGGCTCAAATGGATGAAGGGCTTCCTCCAGGGGCAGAGTCTGTGTCAGTGCACTCTGCTTCCACAGGGTTCGCAGTCTTTGGTGAAGGGCTGAAAGATAAGCAGAAAGAACTATATCCCCCCTTTCTAGGTTAAGGGAGTGAGGGTCTAGTCCTTTTAATGTGTCTGGTGGGCGGCCGAAAAGTAGTTCGAATGGTGACAGACCCATGTCTCGTCAAGGTCTGGTTCTTAGGTAAAACAAGGCAATGGGTAGGGCTTGTGGCCATGTTAAACGTGTCTCCTGGCATAGTTTACCCAGGAGTTTTTATTTCCCTGTTAGCTCTTTCTGTACCTCCAGAACTGGTCGGAGAAAAGGGTGTGTGTAAGTTTTGGGTGATGCCCAGGGCCTGATATACGTATGTGGGTGAGGATTTGTGCCACAAAATGTTTTCCTCTATCCGTATCTATATTGCTGGGTACCCCAAATCGTGGCACTACATCTTTTAGTAGGTGTCTGGCTGTTTCTAGTGCTGTAGCATGGCGACAGGGAAAAGCCTCGATCCAGTGGGTTAATTGGTCCCTGCACACAAGGACGTACTGAAAACCATTTGCTCTGGGCAGCTGTATGTAATCCATTTGTCATTTTTCAAATGGGCATTGTGCCCATGGTCTACCCCCAATGTGAGTGGTTTTTCTGGAGGTGGCATTATTAGCTTGGCAAGTTTTGCAAGTTCCTGCCACTCGTGTGGCTTCCTGATATGCTCCGGCTGCATACCAGACTCCCCTTATTGCATCTACCATTGCCTGTGTTCCACAATGGCCTTTGGCATGAAGTCGTTGGCAGATAAGTCGTAGGAGATAAAAGGGGGCTATGGGTCTCCCATCCGGGACCCTCCAAAAACCCTCCTTAAATTCTGCCTCAAATTTTCTTTTCCAGTGTTCTACCTCCCCCTTTTCCAGTAAATCTTTGTATGGGATTTCTGTGTCTACCCTTAAGGCGGGGGCTATTGGATTTGCTGAAAGGGGCTGTGTGGCAGCCCATTTGGCTGCTTGATCTGCGAAGTGGTTGCCTTTTGTGATTTCTGAGTTGTCCTTTTGATGTGCCCTGCAATGTATAATTGCCATTTTTGAAGGCAACTGAATGGCAATTAATAATTTAGAGACTAATTTGGCATGAGCAATGGGCTGTCCGGATGCAGTCAGGAACCCTCGTTGTTTCCATAGTGCTCCGGTAGCCTGACAGATCCCAAACGCATATCTTGAATTGGTATATATGTTGGTAGATCGGTCCCTTGCTTCCTCGCATGCTTGTATTAAAGCCGCGAGCTCAGCGGCTTGAGCGCTGTAAGCATAGCCCACACAATTTCGTGGAGAGAGACGACAGCTGCTCCTGTCACTCTACTCCCTTCAAGCATGAATGAAGACCCATCCGTGAATAATACAAAATCCGGGTTTTCCAGGGGGACATCGGTGAGGTCAGGTCGGGGCAGTTCTGTATCTTGGATAAGGTGGAGGCAATCATGCAGGTTTTTCTTTGATTGCTCCGTTGGTAATAGTGTAGCCGGATTTAAAGTCATACACCTCTCAAATGAAATGTGTTCGGAGGTGAAGAGCTCGGCTTCATATTCAGCTAAACGCTGCTGGGTAAAGGCTTGTGTTTGTGATTTTAAAAGGATAGCAAACACATCATGGGGAACCTTTAAGACAAGGGGGTGGCACAGAACTAGGTCCTTGGATCGTTTTACAATTTCTACGGTGGCTGCCAATGCCCTCAGGCAGGGAACCATTCCCTTTGCCACTGGATCGAGCTGCACTGAATAGTATGCTACGGGTCGCAGTGAAGAACCAAATCGCTGGGCTAGGACACCTGATCCTACCCCCTGGTTCTCATGAATAAATAGCAGGAAAGGTTTTTTATAGTCAGGGAGACCCAGTGCTGGCGCTGATGCCAGTGTCTGTTTTATTTTAGAGAGAGTGAGGTCTAATAGTTTGGTCCAGGCAATTCGGTCTGGCATATCTTTAACAGTTAGCTGAATGGGGGGTTTAGCTAACTCCCCAAATGATGGGATCCATGGGTGGCAGAATCCCAGAATGTCCAGTAGAGCTCACACCTGTCTTTTTGTCTGAGGGGGTTTCATCTTAAGGATGGTTTCAACCCTCCCAGGTGCTAGTTTCCGGATTCCCGGGGCAATAATATAGCCCAGGTAGGTGACTTCCTGTTTCAAGTATTGTAGTTTGGAAGGTGACGCTTTATGTCCCTTCTCTGCTAATGTTAAAAGCAGGTGATAGGTGTCAGCCTTACAAATCTGTTTAGTGTCTGAGGCTAGCAGGAGGTCATCCACATATTGAATCAGTGTGGATGCCCCTGGCAAGGCAATGGAGGCTAGGTCTGCTTTAAGGATTTGAGAAAAAAGGGTAGGGGATTCTGTATACCCTTGGGGTAGGCGTGTCCACATGTACTGTTGATCCTCCCAGGTGAAAGCAAAAAGATATTGGGAGTCCCGGTCTACCGGGATACTAAAAAAAGCAGAACAGAGGTCTATGACAGTAAAGCATGTAGCTGTTCTGTCCCAGCCTACGTCCGTCCTTGTTGCGTCACAAGAACAAACCCCTCTTTAACAGTAGGCTGGGAAAACCAACCCTTTTTATTTAATTTACAGTTCAGATAATTTTCCCTCAAAACAAAAACAACAGAATACTTTTCCAATGGATAGTTAGTTCAAAAACAAAACAGAGCAGGAGTTAAACAAGAAATAATTCACAGGTAACACAAACAGACCAAGATCCCTTGACACTGAAGTTCTTTGCAAACGGTTGCCTTCAGCAACCAGCACCGCCCACACCTTCCCTTTTTATTAAGCAGCCCCAAGGCGTGGCTTCTCAATGCCTTCTCCTCCTCCCTTGGAGTTGCCGTATTGTCTTCCTCTGATTTGCTCTAGTTAACTGCCTTCATTTACGACCGTCTATAATGACGTCCAGCTGTGAGTCCTCAGAGTCTGACTCATCTTCCCCACACAGCTGAGTCTCATCCTGAGCATGATTGGAGGGGCCAGGCTCTTCATCCGATTGTGAGTCTTGTAACTCATCAGAGCCTTCCTCCGACTCTGATGGCTCCTCCTCCTCCTCCTCTGATTCCCCGGACTCGGCTGCCGGGATCACAGACTGGCACGGACTCACAACAGTAGCCGATGCTGGAACCTCGGTGATGATGGTAGCGGGGTTGGGGACTATTGGGGCACGGGGTATCACGTGACTGTTGACTAGTCTGAGATCGTGAACAAACCTGTAAACAGGATTTCCATTTTGGTCTAATTTAGGCTTGCGGACTGGAAAAATAGGTGTATTACAGGGGGAGGTGCAATGGCGGAGAACCCCCTGTTTTAGGTATGCCTCAATCAGTTTCCTAATGGGCTCTATTGCTTCGGTTGGAATCCGGTATTGGGGAACGCACGGGGGTGGTCCCTTTTTCACCTGGATCCTAACAGGAGTAGCTCCTTTCAATAATCCTACCTCCGTAGAGTCCCAGCCCCAGAGGGAGGCAGGGAGGTTACTAAAATCCTCGTGCAGCTGTTCTTTGTTCAGGGCTAAAAATTGCTTGCACTCTGCAGGGATATCTAATATTACTCTGGTCTTGTTGCACTTCATTGTGGCCCCCATTTTGCACAGCAAGTCTCGGCCCATAAGGGACAAAGGAGACTGTGGGCAAATAGTGAAGGTGTGTTCCACAGAGAAGGGGCCGATCTCTACTTTTAGTTCTTCAGTGAATTTTACCGGGATAATTCCCCCCCCCACACACTCCTATAATATTATACTGGGCTCCAGGTATTACAGAGCCTTTAAAGGGAGGGGTGGTGATTAGAGATGAGGTGGCCCCGGTATCTACCAGACACTCGTATTCTTTCCCCCCCATTGTGATGGTGACAAGGGGTTCTCCGTCCCGGCCGTTCTTTAAGGGAATGGCCAGCCCGGCAAAAGTGGCCAGAAACTCCTCCTTTCCTGGCTCTAGTCACTGATCTTGAATTTCGTTTCCTCTGCCTTGCTCCCAAAGGGGCTCTTCCTGATATCTCCTTTCCCTGTTTTGGAATGATCTCTCCCTAGGAAAAGGAGCTCTGGGTGGCCAGTAGCGGTTTCGCTGGGTTTTCTACAGCTGGATTTAAAGTGGCCCAATTCGCCACACCTATGGCAGTGCTGGCACTTATAGTCGGACATTCCTTCCTCCCTGCATCGTGGGCACGGATGTAGTTTTTTGAAGGGCCGATTGTCTATTCGCTTGTTTTCATTGTGTATAGCTGCAAAAACTTGCAGGTCTTCTCTTCTTTCTGTTCTCCTTTTCCTGTCTTTCTCTCTTTCCCTATAAATCTCTTTTTGCTCCTTTTCCTCCTCTCTCAGCCTTTCTGTCTGGTCATAGACGAAGTTTGCGATTCTCCGCAACTCTGAAAGTTCCAGACTAGACCAGTTTGACACTATTTGATGGAAATGTGTTTTAATGTCACTGGTGGATTGGTCTACAAAGGCTGAGGCGAGGATTCTCTGGTCTTTTAGAGAATTAAGATCTAAATGAGCATGGGCTACGGCTGCTTCTGAGAGGCGTCTGGGTTTTCTGTTTCTCTCTGAGTTATTCTTTGGAACTCCTGCCAATTCAGAGGGTTTTTTTCCTATTTCTTGAAGGGCTTCCATCAGGTTATCTCTAGCCCGGTTATATTCGTCCCAGTGGTTGTCATCATTATAGTCCCAGTCGGGACGATTGGTGGGCCAGGCAACTCAGACCAGGGCTCTCTGCCCAGGTGTGACTATTGTCGGCCGCCTGGCTATTTCTGCAATTTTTTCATATAGTTTTAGCAGTTCGTCTTTCGTTAGAAAGACGTGCAACAACTGGGTCATATCCCCCCACGAAGGGTTATGGCTGTCTATGATAGATTTTAACATCTGGATCACAGCCTGGGGGTTAGATCTAAAAGAGGGAGTATCCCTTTTCCATATAACTATATCGGATGCAGAAAACGACGTGTGTGTTAGCACGTATTCTAACTGTCCTCTTGCCCTTCCTGGGACTGGTTTACTCAGGAGAGGGGCCATTATTATTTGCCCAGGTTTGTCTGAAAGGGTTTGGGGGGCTTTTCCCTCTTCCTCTTTCTTTGGGGCAGGGTTGTTAAGCCTGGCTAATTCTGCCCAGCAATACCAGTAGGGGATTTGGCTGGGTCTTATCAGTGGTCTAAGTGCTTTTAATGTTGAAAAATTAAAGGTACCGTCTTTTCGCCAAATTGGTCTCCCAGTTTCATCCTTCAGCAAAGCCCACTCATTACAAATTTTCTTTGCTCGTTTCTTTTTCATGCCATCCAGGACGGGCACTCGCCTCTCGTCCCATGCCTCGAGCAAGTCTCCAATGGGTGTCCTAATTTTAACCCTCAAACTGCAGCTACCCATGTTCCCCTTTCGATGTGGGGTTCAGTTGGGTTCCTCCTAGCAGCACTTCCCAGCCGCTCTTAGCGACACTATCCCTGCCGCCCCGCCTGTAGGTTTTTGGGCTCAAAAAATGCCCAGGAAGACTTCGGTTCCCTAACGAAGTACTGGATCTTCCTACCTAGGGAACTCCTTGCCGTCACTTTGCGGACCTAAAAAAAATGTCTGAGGAGGACCTGCCGCAACAGGTACCCAGCCTCCATTCACCGGAGCTCTGGTGGACTCCGCGGTGGCTGGCTGCGGGGCGCTTGGGGAGGGATTTTTAAAGGGGAAGAGGAGATTGACTGGGGGAAGAAGATTTTATTTTCTCTTTTCCAGAGAGACAAGCCAAAAGGAGGGAGAGCGAGATAGGAAGTTGGTGAAAAGGCTTTTTATTCTCTCTCCAGAGAATAAACTTCCTACCTCGCTCTCCCTCCTTTTGGCTTGTCTCTCTGGAAAAGAGAAAATAAAATCTTCTTCCCCCAGTCAATCTCCTCTTCCCCTTTAAAAATCCCTCCTGAACAGCCCTGCCCCACCGCCAGCCACCGCGGAGGCCACCGGAGCTCCCGACCTCTCTGCCGAATCCGCAGAGCTCTGGCAAAGCCTCACAGCCAGTGCCAATCCCCCAATTCCACTCTCTGCTACACTTCCTTCCTTCCTTCTCATCTCTTTCCTTCCTCCACGCTCAGGAAGGGGTGATGGGAGGGGAAGAGATTGCCAGCGCTGCCATGTTGCTGCCGGTCTTGCTATCCCACGTGGGGGGGGGGGGTCTGTGCCGGTGAAAGGAAAGCCTCGTGGCTTCGAGGCTGGAGGGGCTGGGGGGGGGGGGTTGGTGCTGATCTACAACCTGGTTGCATCCATCAAAGCCAGAACGCGCTCAGCCTAAGATCCACTGGAACCAGCAATGAGCTGCCTCGCCACCTCTGCCCCGCCCCCCGGGTGCGCACAGGAGACGGCCAGCGCCGGCATCCTGGTGAAGTCAGCCTGCGGGACAAGACAGCCTGCGGGACACGACAGCCAGCAGGGACGCCGGACTCCGCTTGCACGCGCACCCAGGGGGCAGGGCTGCCCCGTGGATTTAATGCTGAGCGCGTTCTGGCTTTGATGGACGCAACCAGGTTGTAGATCAGGGCCCGGTCGGCCTGGGCCGGGCTGAGGTGCGGCAGGCCGGTCCTCCGCTCTTTCCAGAGCAGGTCCCCGGGCCGGACGGCACCACATTTTGGGCCGCATGTGGCCCGCGGGCCTTGTGTTTGACATGTCTGCCTTAAATGGTTCTTTTCCTGAGGTGTACCCCCTCCTTCCTGGGTTCATCTACATCTGTGATGGTGGCTTTATGGGTCTGGGTTTCCTTTGTGATATTTAATTGTAAGATTTCTGTCTTTCAAGGAAATTGCCCACTTGTTTCAGGGTTTGGAGTAATTCTGATGTCTAAAGTGTTTCCTTTTGGTGCTAATGGCTAGTCATCTCTCAGAACAATCCTATGATGTTTTATTTAACATCTGATAAATATGTGTCTTTGGGACTCCTTGCTACTGCAAAAGAGATGATTAATTGCTGCATACTGTGTGTATTCAATTTGTTTTCCTTTTCCTTGGAGCCAAGGAGGGGAAGGGAAATCTTTATAGAAAACCAATTTGGTTTCACCACAGGCTGCAAGGCTGGATCTGAGTTCAAATCCTGCTTTGGCCATGAGGGATGGCTGAGTGTTTTGGGGCTGGTTTATTTTTGTTCAGCCCTAGGAGGGAGGTTTTGGCAAGCCACTTCTGTAAGTGTTATGGCAATTTTCCTTCTGTTTAATGCTTTGAGGACAGTTCTCTGAAAGCAAAAGTTTTGTATAAATTTTTACTCTGTCTGGTTTGGTGAGTGGGGGAAGGGGGAGACAATCTTTTGTCTTCTTAGCTACCCTGTTGTTCTTTGATGTGCTGCCACAAGAGTGATTTGAATATTATCTGCCTGAGACAAAAGGCATTCCAGAAAATGTTGACTCAATGCTGATCGGTGAGCCTGTGTGATTTACCTTTTAAAATCCTGAATGTGTTATTTACAATAAGTTTATTGACTTATATTTTTGTAACATGGTATCTAATCAGGGTGAAAGGGGGAGGAGAAAGAAAAATGTGACAATTTTTGATAGAGCTTCCATGGACAAGTATAGTCTATCTGACACAGAACAAATGATTTTTCTTTCTTTTCTTTCCTCCACTTTTAAGCTGTGGAAGCAAATACATTCTTATGTAGCTTCCCAGTTTTGTAAGATCTTATTCTGGGAATTATAAAGAAATGGGAAAGCAACTTTTTGGTAGAAGAAAGGATTGAGGGTGTCTAGCAAATAAAGCCCAATTGGTAGAAAAGGAGATAAAATATCTAGGATATATTATAGCTGAAGGGGAAAGGAAAATAGATAGTAAAAGGATTGAGGCTATAGTAGATTCATAATTACCAAACAACGAAAATGGTCTTAAGGGAATTCTGTGGTTATCACAAGGTACTGCAAGAATGGTGATCCAAAAACTATATGAGGGGAGTCATTCTGGAATTAAAGCATAGGCAGAAATGTATTTGAAATTCTATGCTACCCTTGGAATTTATGGGATAGCCCAAAGGGCTACAGAGGGATGTTTGATATGTAAAAGGGTTAATAAAGGGTTAAGGCTCCCAAAGGAGGGAGACCAATAGCTATATGTGGAACAAGTACTGGGGTCTCTGTCTTCTCTTTGACAGGAAGGCTTGGTGGCACAAACAGCTCCTTTGGAATTTCCAGTCCATAATATCCAGCCGGGACAGTGGGTGCTGATTCGTAAATAGAAGGAGGAATTTCTACAACCAAAGAATGGATGTTCCTTATATTGAATCTGCTGTCCGGAGGGTTGAGAAGGGTGGGTCTCACTACACACGAGCGAAGGTGGTGATTGGACCTGAAAGAGGTTGGACGGTCATTCCAGGACAAGGACTGAAAGCCACGTTTAAAAGGACTTGAATGGGTAGTGGACCAAAACCCCTACCTATTTTAAACATCTCTATTAGAATTTCAGGTGACCCCAGACGAAGAACAAAGATGTTGGTGGTGACTCATGAGAGAAGTAAAAGTGGTTGTTTACAAATAAAACGAATAACTGAGACAGAAGTCACACCATTAGAAACTGAAAATGTAGAATTGTATATTGTAAGAACTAGGTGGTAAATGTATATCTTTTGTTATTGTCACTGTGATTGTTGTAGCTGTTATTATTGTTGTGATTGTGGATCAATTGTGGGTGTGAAATATTGTGAAATAATCATGAGGGGTGGATTCTAATTCTAATATTACTGAAGACAACACACCAGAGCAGCCTGAGAAATAAAGGTAAAAATTTGTTTGCGGGATTCGAAGGTAGATGGCAATCATGAAGCAGTAATGGATATTGCAAAAGGAATCAGGAAAGTGGCTAAAGCTCCTGAACAAAAGTATGAAAATATGTGGAGTGATTGGAGTTGGTTAACTAATTGGCTTCTCAATTTTGGATGGCTAAAACAAATATTTGTAGGACTTATGTGTTGTGCATGTCTGCAATTATTCCTCTATGTGCATCTACTTTAACCAAAGCTGTAGGAAAAGCTTTAGGAAAGCCTTAGGAAGAGAAGAAATTATACAGTTAATGGTTATAAGATTTTCTAAGCCTGATAATGAAGACCTTTCACAGTAATAAAAATAAAAAGGGGGAATTTGATAGAAGTAAAGGAAAGGTCTTCAAAAATTTAATATTGAAAGAGAAATTTAAAATTGAATTTGCTGCAGTGGAAATTTACTGAGTGGAGAATCAGGAAAGGATAACATAAAGGCAGGATGTAAGATAAATACGTAGGCAAAAATTAGCTGGGTCTTAGAGTGGGAAAGGAAGAAGACAAGCTATAAAAAAATAGCTGTAAGAGGAAATGGCTAGCCAGGAAAGGCACACTGAATTGAAAAACAGGAAAGAACCTATTGTTCTAAAAGGGGGACATAAATATCCACAGAGTTTAAAATAACCATTTAAATGTCTAATTTTTCTTATTATTATTGTATATGTGAATATGATTTAATATGTTAGCAGGAAATGTGTAGGAGGCGGTCGGAAAGAGTGTAACCTCATAGTACCTCAGCCAATGGGGAAAGAGGAGGGATGTGGCGGCCGGAACAGGCTTGTATAAAGAAGGGGATATTTTGGGTTGAAACTTTGGAGAGAACCGAGCTTTGATAGCTTCTCTCCCTGCTTATTGCAATAAACGAAACAAAAGGCCTTCACTGTGTCTTGGCTGGTTATTGGTCAGGAGAGCTTGCCTCTGGTCACGAAGGAAAGTAGCCAGGAGCACATAACAGCCACCATGATAAATCAATACCCTGCTCTTCTAAATCTTTGTCTATATTTCAATTTCTCCTCAGGGCTGCGTCTTAAGTCCGCTGCTGTTCACCCTGTTGACCCATGACTGCTGTGCTAGCTTTGCCACCAACCATATTGTGAAGTTCGCAGATGATACAACAGTAGTGGGCCTTATTCAGGATGACAAGGAGGAAGCTTACTGCAAGGAGGTTGAGGGTTTGGTGAACTGGTGTAAGGAAAACAGCCTAGTTTTAAATACAGGAAAAACCAAAGAGATCATTGTTGATTTCAGAAAAGGCAGGCACAGCCACACTTCTCTGTGCATTAATGATTCACCTGTGGAGATGGTTACCAGCATCAAATTCCTGGGTGTGCAGCTAACGAGTAGGCTGACTTGGTCGCTCAACAGTGAGAAACTGGTGAAGCGGGCATAGCAGTGCCTGCATTTTCTGCGCTGCATGAGAAAAGCACATCTTCCTTCCCCTGTCCTGACCACTTTCTACCGGGGGACATCGAGAGCATCCTGTCAATACAGCATCACAGTCTGGTTTGGAGGCATCACTGCTTCAGACAGGAAGGCGGTGCAGAGAGTGGTGAGTGAATGGATGAAAAGACATGGCATTCCCTCCCTCCCATCCAGGCCATAGCACAGACGCGTTTGCTTGAGCAGGTCCTCGATTATCCTGGGACACTACACATCCTCTCACGACCTGTTTTCTGTTACCTTCTGAGGAGGCTTCGTGGTTCCGTAGCAAGCAAACCACAACATCCAGAGTCAGCATATTTTCTATTCCATCAGCATTAACCTTGCGACTCTCAACTTCCTCCTTGCTTATATATTTCAAGATGGACAGTATTTAATATTTATTTGCTATGTATATGTAGGGATGTGGGTCTATATATATGTTGTACATAGTATGTTTAGGTGTGTGTCATGTATGTGTTTCACTTTGAGAGCGGGCAACTAAATTTCATTTTTGATGTGTGCCATTGTGCCCACAATATAAAAATGACAATAAAGGTTATCTTATCTTATCAAGCACCCCCTTCATTGTCCAGAATATCATTATAGGTCACAACTTTTTCGTAATTAATCAAGTTTGGGTAAGCAAATGCTT
The DNA here is from genome assembly GCA_023970755.1 of Azemiops feae. Taxonomy (NCBI): domain Eukaryota; kingdom Metazoa; phylum Chordata; class Lepidosauria; order Squamata; family Viperidae; genus Azemiops; species Azemiops feae. The sequence goes on from JALGBA010002461.1 coordinate 50,613, forward strand.
CCATTGTTGAAAGCCATCCAGGTACTTTAACATAAATTTTCGCTTTTATTTTTTCCCATTCTAAAAAAAGTGCATTTCTTATATAATGATTTTGAAAATATCTATTGTGTTTTCTGTTCGTTGCGGCATTGAAGAGGCAGCATGTGAAACAGAACTCTCTTTATTGTAAAGGCAAAACCGAAACTAACAAACATTGCTCCACCCCTATTTATACAGTCAGCTCTGGGCGGCGGCAGCCAATGAATGCACAGTATTCTCCCGCTCAAATGCATGCTAACAATCTTGTAGACAGGAAGTCTGGCTGGCAGGCCACGTGGTCTGCTAACCGTTCCTGCACAATCCCAGCCACCTGCTTCATAAACTTAACTCAATACATTACACCCCTCCCCCCGGGCTCTTTGACATTTACAAGCATTGTTTGTTGTCAAAGACTACACACATTCAAAAGGCACACTGGCACTCAGTGTTACATAGACCTGACATTACTCAGTTCAGTATCAAGAATACTTAAGCATTTCAGTTTGTAAGAAAACACATAAGCATTCACATTTCAAAGGATCATACATAAGCATTTCAGTTTGCACTAAAAATACATAAGCATTTTAAGTTTGCAATGCCAAAAACCTTACGTAGTCCTTTAAATATTTCGGTGGGCCTTTTGCCCACTCCGAATGTCTCGGAGCTGCTGCTAGCTCCCGATCTGCAAGCTCGCCTGCCAGGCTCGGCAGACCGGGGCTGTGTGACCCATCCGACACGGGTAGAGCCGATTCGTGAAGGCTGGCCTGTTCCGGTAGACCCAAGCCTGTGTCCATTTCCCTTTGGCTGGCCTGTTCTGGTAGGCCTGAACCAGAGTTCCGTGGTGGCGTAGAATCCACCGGATCGGCATGAAAAGCCGATTGAGAGCAATGTCCCATGGGCGCAATGCCTGAGTTAGGAGCAGCCTCATTGGCAAAAACCCCGTTCGGCAATCGCAAGGTCCCGCTTTTGCTGAGAGACTCCGATGCACGATCGCAATCGTGTTCCTCCTCCCCCCCGAGAGCAGAGCTAGGAGTGGAAGAGTGTCGTGGCAACCTCCAACGCAGCTGGTCAATGTGCCGACGGAACACACGACCGTCTTCCAGGGCCACTTCGTATGACACCTTGAAAACCACAGCTACCACCCACAGTGCCCCTTGTCCATAGTTGCACGCCCAAACCGGATCACCCACTTGCAAGTGCCTCGGTGCCTTAGGCTGCGGCACTTGTGAAGCAACCCGGTCCGGGTGCAAGCGATCCAGCTTTGTGATCAGGTGTCTCCCCCATCGTAACTCAGCTGGGCTTTTGCCCGTCGAAGTGCAGGGCGTTGTGCGTTGGCAGAGTAGGAAATCTGCCAACCTGTGGTGCCAATTGCCAGTTGTGATCCTCTTCAAGGATTCCTTTGTGGTTCTAACCATGTGTTCCGCTTGGCCGTTAGAGGCCGGGTGAAAAGGAGCTGAAGTGGCATGCCTAATCATATTTGCCCTTAAAAAGGACTGAAACTCTGCAGAAGTAAATTCAGCCCCATTGTTCGAGACTATGACATCTGGGAGCCCATGCATTGCAAAGATGCAGCGCAGAACCTGGATGTTCCTGGCAGTCGTCATAGTGGACACTGGAACGACCTCTAGCCACTTAGAGTGACTGTCCACAACAATGAGGAAGAGTTGCCCCTGAAAGGGGACAGCAAAATCAATATGAATCCTCGACCACGGGGCTTGAGTGGTCTCCCATCTATGTACAGGAGCATGTGGCATTTCTGGCCTTGACTGCTGGCAAATGAGGCACCCGTGGACCTGGGCCTTGATATCTTTATAGAGCCAAGGCCACCAAAGGTAGCTGCGTGTGAGTGCCTTCATCCGGACTATTCCCGGATGTCCCTCATGCAGAGAATCAAGGACTCTAGTCCTCAGTGAGGTCGGGATTACTACCCTATTTCCCCACAGAATACAACCCTTAAAGGTGGATAACTCATGCTTTCTTTTCCAAAAGCTCTGGAAGTTAGGGCCAGGACACGTTTCCGACCATCCTGTGAGCACACAGCTCAATGTGCTATCAGAAACTGTTTCTGCAGCAACATCTCCTGCATTAAGGGGAGACTCCGGCAAATCCTGGATAGCCAGGATGTGGTTGGCCGGGGCAGGATCTGACTCTAATAGCTGTAGAGGCAACCTACCAAGGCCGTCTGCGTGGCCCATTTCTTTACCCGGTTTGTGAACCAGACAATAGTCATAAGAAGATAGGAATATTGACCACCTCAACATTCTAGGAGAGATGATCTGGGGTGTCTGCTTGTTTGTAGTGAACAACCCGAAGAGTGGCTTATGGTCAGTGAAGACCGTGAAATGGCGGCCATACAAAAAGTCATGAAACTTTTTGATGCCGGCCACAATGGCCAATGCCTCCCTATCTATTTGCGCGTAATTCCGTTCCCCTGAAGAGAGGGTTCTGGAATAATACGCTATGGGAACTTGTGTCCCGTCAGCCTTAAGATGGCTTAACACAGCTCCAATTCCGTACGGGGATGCATCGCAGGCAATGCTGATTGGAAGCTGCTCATTAAAATGAGCCAACACCGCATTAGATGACAGCAATGCTTTAACTGCTGCAAAACTCTTCTCGTGGACACTCGTCCACTTCCATGGGGCCTTCTTGTCTAAGAGCCGGTGTAACGGCTCTGCCACTGCGGCCTTGTGGGGGAGGAAAGCATGATAGAAGTTAAGGAGTCCCAGGAAAGCCTGAAGCTCTCCCTTCGTCTTGGGACTGGGTGCCTGCTGAATTGCTTTAAGCTTAGATTCAGCAGGATGAATGCCTTCGGCATCTATACGGAACCCCAGGAATTCAGTGGAAGTGACTCCAATTTTGCATTTCTCCTGTTTGAGCTTTAGCCCCGCTTCGCGGAAACGCCGCAAAACGGCCCGGAGCCTGTCAGCGAGGTTTTCGACTGATTCCCCTGCAATGAGGACATCATCGAAATATGGGCATACACCCGGAATATTGCGGAGCGTGCGCTCCATTACGCTCTGAAAGATGCCAGTGGCTACATTAACCCCGAACTGTAACCGACGCACCTTGAAAGCTCCCCGGTGGGTTACAATGGTTTGGGCCTCCGCCGTAGCGTCATCCACCGGCAGCTGCTGGTAGGCCTGGGCCAAATCTAATTTGGCGAAAATGCGACCTCCCTGTACAGATGCCAAAATGTGGCTGACTACAGGCACCGGATAAGAGTGCTGCTGGAGAGCTTTGTTTAACGTGCATTTATAGTCGGCACAAATGCGGACTTCTCCATTGGCCTTAAGTGGCGTGACAATGGGGGTTTCCCATGGACTGCTATCAACTGGTTCTAAAATGCCTTGCTGTAACAGCTTGTCCAGCTCTGCATTGATTCTCTGCTTCAGGGCAAAAGGCACCCGACGAGGCTTAATCCTTATCGGTTCTATTGAAGGGTCTAACCGAAGTGCAATTGGAGGCCCTTTTTATGCCCCTAACTCTGAGCTGAAGACATCAGCAAACTCTTTACACACCGCCGAGAGACTCGACGTTTGCAAGCTATTCAACCCAGTCACTTGAATTCCCAAAGCATCAAACCAATCGAGCCCAATTAAGCTGGTGCTGTTGCCCTCAACAACTACGACTTCCAAGGGACCCTCGAAATTCCTGAACTGCACTCCCAGTGTGGCCTCCCCCTTGACGTTTACCCGGGAATTTTGGAAGTCGGTTAAAACGAGGTTCGATGGCCTGAGCTTAATGCGCTTGCCGCTTCACCTACAAATCTGCTGAAGGGTCCTTTGGGAGATTATCGATAGAGCTGAACCCGTGTCCAACTCCATGTCAGAAGGAACCCCGTACAACTTGACTTTGAGGTGTAATTTCTCCTTAAGTGGGCGATGGGCGCCTGTCCTAAACACGCTCCTTCTACTCGCACAAAAGCCCACCCTGTTTTGACTGGGGACCCCGGTACCTTTCCGAGGCAACTCTTCTGAGGAGTGCTCTTTCCTGCGACCCAAACAAACGGTGGCGATGTGGCCTTGCTTGCCACACGCCCGGCAAGTGGCTGTGCGGAACCGGCAGTCAGCCCGCTTGTGACGGCCTCCACACCCGATGCACCGAGAGAAGGAAACTGCCTTGTCAGGTTGCCGTTGAGGCCTTCTTTCCGGGGTTTGCTGCACCCGAACGACTTCGTGGTCCGAGTCGAGTCTGTCGTGATTCCGTGCCAGCCTGTGTTCCCAACAGCTGAGTCCGGGGAATCAGAGGAGGAGGAGGAGGGGTTTGGAGAGCCATCAGAGTCAGAGAGAGACTCTGATGAGTTACAAGACTCACAATCTGCTGGAGAGCCTGGCCCCTCCAATCGTGTTCTGGATGAAACTCAGCTGTATGGGGAGGATGAGTCAGACTTGGAGGATTCACAGCTGATAGACATTATCGATGCTCGTAGACGCAGGCAATTATCTAGAGCAGGGCTTTTCAACCTTTTCACCCATTGTACCACTTTTAGGATAAAGCAATATCCGAGTACCACCAGTCTCCCAGCAAGGTGTCAAAAACTTGATGACCCCCCAAAAAGGAAAAAAATGATAAAGTACAGGTAGTCCTCGACTTACAACAATTTGCTTAGTGACTGTTCAAAGTTACAACGGCACTGAAAAAAGTGACTTATTGTTGCAGAAAACCACAGGACTCAGACCACGGAATCAAAAGAAGTTGGTTTATTTGCGCAAAGGTTCAGAGCAAAAATCATAACAACCTCTGAACACCTTCTCATGGAACAACAAGTACATATATACTCTTCAGAAACAGCAAAACACGGAAATGTAACTTGTTAGCATTGATTGGTTACTTGAATGACAGCCCCGTTAGCCCCCCCTTGTTGCTATGCTAAAGTAGCTAAATATCTTGTCCCCCTCTCATGGATCGAGGTCACAGGTGTCTTGCCAAAGCATCTAAGTTTCCGGCAGTTCATTTGTGGTTAGCTACCAGCGAGAGCAAGACATAGAAGCGAGACATATGTGGTTAACTGTAATAGAGCTTCAAGCTTGACACCTTTGTGCGACCGACAGATGAACTTGTGGTTTGACATTTTCCACTTCCTTTTTGCCTCTTCTAACTAATACACGCATTTAAGACTCATGTCCTGTTTTATGACCTATGTCTTGTTTTATGTCCTGCCTTATTCCCCCCTTTGAGACTCCATTTTAGGTAACAATTGAGTCTCACTTTTACATTTTCTACTTGAGCATTAGCTTTTTCCCAGCAAGCGAAGATAGCTGAGCAGAGATTGCATATATGGATAGACATAATATATGGCATGATTAACACTTTAGACTGGCACACATCTTTCTGTTTCCTGCTGCCAGTTCAAGATAGAGGCAGATAGCACCAATAAGAAAAAGCGAAAAATCTATCTCAGAACTCCTCTTCCTCAGGCACGTCCTCCAATCCCCAGGGTCTCATCCGTACATACTCTCCACTGGCTGGATCCTCACTTTCCCTTCCTGGGTCTGAGGTGAACCTATTTTCCAAGGATCCTTCTATCACAACTAATTCCTTTTCAACCCTGATTTCTTTCACTGATCTCATAACTAATTGTCTGATTAAAGGCATTACACAGGGGATGAAGGCTAGTCCTGCTATTCCACATAACAACACAAACAGCATTTGTTTCCTCAATGTCCCCGGAGCCTTCTTCAAGTGTGAGAAGAGTTAATTGGCCATTCTCACAACATTTGGGACTATCGTTCAGGGTCTTATTACTCAACATACCACTTGCAAACATTAGCCAAAGCCATAGAAGACTCATGTTTGACAATCAATGTCAACTTTCTTTTCTTTTCTATCTTACAAGCCCAATATCCCACTCAGTTTCACACTCACAGTCACACCAAAGGGAGCAATTGCAATTATGAAATTACCATATCAGGAAGATGGATGGGATTAGGTGTGATTTGGGAAAGGACAGGGTCAGTCTTGGGTGAGCCACACAGCCGAGTCTTATTTGCTAAATATAATGCCCACACTCCCAAGACTCCTACTATACAACAGAGAACCCACTCCCAAGGTGCTTCAAACATAAATGTCCCCAAGAGATACACACTGTCCTTGGTCACAGTCAGTGCTTTTTAGGCGCAACACCTGTTTCTTTGGGATTGGGATGTTTCCAGAAGAAAAGGTGTCCAATACAACAGGTCACAACCAGGGTGATCAGACTCACTGCACCTATGGCTATGTATTGTCGGACTACCATTCCTTGAAATAGATCTAACCTACACCACACACTCCTAACACTTTAACAGCTGTCTTCCTCGTTCTTGTCTTCAGCCGTACGTAGAGGGTCAGCTTCCGGAGTGACACCAGTAAGGCCTCTTCTGCCCTGTATGTTGCCTGCCCGTTGCCGGTAGGGCAGTTATAGATAAAGATAAAGATAAAGATAAATAACCTTTATTGTCATTTTTATATTGTGGGCACAATGGCACACATCAAAAATGAAATTTAGTTGCCCGCTCTCAAAGTGAAACATATACATGACACACACCTAAACATACTATGTACAACATATATATAGACCCA
>JALGBA010002462.1:0-18940 GCA_023970755.1 Azemiops feae
TTGTGATATGTTAGGAAAGCCTGACTTTTTTGCCCTCTTTGGGGTAAGGTTTATTTCCTTGTGCGGCTGCTATTCCTGCCTTGTCCACTGGAGGGCACTGCTTTCTGTCCCATAGCATTAGCACTTAGGCCATCATAGGCCTTTTTAACTCGGTTTTAGTGTTTTGAAGCAGGTTTCCTTCTTCTGTGCCTGTTCTGCAGCCCTTGGGCCTCCCGTTGCTCTATTATGATTAATATCAAGGCTTCTAATAATGTAATAATAATAATAAAGTCATTCTGATGACTTTGCCCCCCAAATAACCAACATAGTCTTTCATACCTTAGGAAAGCCTGACATTTTTGCCCTCTGTGGGTAAGGAGAGACTACGGCCTGACTTTTGACCCACTTTGCGGTTAGGAAACAGTTAGGTCGACGTAAGGCTGCATTCGGATGACTTTGCCCCCCCAAATAACAAACATAGCCTTTCACGTCTTGGGAAAGCCTGACTTTTTTGCCCTCTTTTGGGTAAGGAGAGACTACGGCCTGACTTTTGACCCATTTTGCGGTTAGAGGAGAGTTAGGTCGAGGTAATGCCGCATTCTGATGACGTTGTCCCCAAAATGACCAACGCAGTGACCAACACATTTTAGGAAAGCCTGACTTTTTTGCCCTCTTTGGGGTAAGGTTTATTTCCTTGGGTGGCTGCTATTCCAAAAGAACCACATGAGCGCAGTCTTTGCGTGCCCTGTGTTATATATGGTCGCTGTAGTCCCTTTCAGGCTGCTATACATAAAATAACCACAGTAGGGCACCCTTTTCATGCCCTGTGCTATAGATGGTCTTTGTAGTCCCTGTCAGGCCGCTATGGCCAAAATAAACACAGGAAGGCACCGTTTGCAAGCCCTGTGCTATAGATGGTCTTTGTAGTCCCTGTCCAGGCCTCCTAACCTTTTGCACCACCCCTTACAACTATGGCCCAAAAAACCAACAGGAGGCACTCTTTGCCTCCCTCATGCTATGCTCTTGTTACTTTACTGAATCCTGTTCCTTTGCACTGATAAATGTATGTAGAGTGTATCCATGTTTATTAATATGCCCACTACCACTATTCAGGGGTCCTTCCACTGGCCTTTTTAAGACTTGTGACTTCAACTCCCAGATTTCCTCAGCCGCTCATGGCTGTTGAGGAATTCTGGAGTTGAGTCACAGGTCTTAAAGTGCTAAGTCTGTAGACTCCTGAGTTAGCTTTTGCCCTTCGAGCTCTTCCACGTGCACAATCACAAACACCCCCCAATTCCCTTCCTGTACCCTTAATACACGAATCAAGTGCAATGCAAAATAAGAAACAGAAATCTCTTCCGTTTTTTTTCTCTTTAACTGCCTCAGGCGTGTCACGTGTCACAATGTTGCAAATCTGTTCTGGAAGGTTCTGGAAGGTTCCGGCAATTGCGAAAAGCTTTAGCTTTTAATTAAGCCTGTTTACTTTCAAAGAAAACTTTGTAAAAGCCACAGACAACTGAATTAAAGGGGGTAAAACTAATTACATTTGTTTAAAGCGTTTAAACCTTTCCTGGTGTCTTTTTTCCCCTTTCCCCACCCAAACCACGTTCTTTTATACCCTCTCCTCTCCCCCCCCTCCCTTTTCTTCAGTTCACCTCCAGCTCCCGGCAGGAGCACCAATCAGCTGGACCAATCAGTCTCTCCCTGCCGGCATCCCGCCGCCTCTTAGGGACTTATTTTGCCCTCTTTTGGGTAAGAAAGCCTAGGGCCTTAGGTTGACCTCATTTTGGGTAGAATAGAGTAATGTGAACTAAGGCTGCCTTCTGATGCTTTGTTTGCCCTAAATAACAAAAATAGTCTTTCATATCTTGGGAAGCCTGACATTTCTGCCCTCTTTTGGTTAAAGAAAACTACGGCTGACTTTTTGACCCATTTTGGGGTTAGAAAAGAGTTAGGTCGACGTAAGGCTGCATTCTGATGACTTTGCCCCCAAAATGACCAACACAGTTTGTGATATGTTAGGAAAGCCTGACTTTTTGGCCCTCTTTGGGGTAAGGTTTATTTCCTTGTGTGGCTGCTATTCCTGCCTTGTCCACTGGAGGGCACTGCTTTCTGTCCTATAGCATTAGCACTTAGGCCATCATAGGCCTTTTTAACTCGGTTTAAGTGTTTTGAAGCAGGTTTCCTTCTTCTGTGCCTGTTCTGCAGCCCTTGGGCCTCCCGTTGCTCTATTATGATTAATATCAAGGCTTCTAATAATGTAATAATAATAATAAAGTCATTCTGATGACTTTGCCCCCCAAATAACCAACATAGTCTTTCATATCTTAGGAAAGCCTGGCATTTTTGCCCTCTATGGGTAAGGAGAGACTACGGCCTGACTTTTGACCCACTTTGCAGTTAGGAAACAGTTAGGTCGATGTAAGGCTGCATTCTGATGACTTTGCCCCCCCAAATAACAAACATAGTCTTTCACGTCTTGGGAAAGCCTGACTTTTTTGCCCTCTTTTGGGTAAGGAGAGACTACGGCCTGACTTTTGAACCATTTTGCGGTTAGAGGAGAGTTAGGTCGAGGTAATGCCGCATTCTGATGACTTTGTCCCCAAAATGACCAACGCAGTGACCAACACATTTTAGGAAAGCCTGACTTTTTTGCCCTCTTTGAGGTAAGGTTTATTTCCTTGGGTGGCTGCTATTCCAAAAGAACCACAGGAGCGCAGTCTTTGCGCGCCCTGTGTTATATATGGTCGCTGTAGTCCTTTTCAGGCTGCTATACATAAAATAACCACAGTAGGGCACCCTTTTCATGCCCTGTGCTATAGATGGTCTTTGTAGTCCCTGTCAGGCCGCTATGGCCAAAATAACCACAGGAAGGCACCGTTTGCAAGCCCCTGTGCCTATAGATGTTCTTTGTAGTCCCTTCCATGCCGCTAATGGCCAAAATATATCACAGATGGCACTCTTTGCAATGCCCTCATGGCTATGCTCTTTTGTTCCTTTTACTGAATTTCCTTTTCCTTTGCACTGATAACTGTATGATAATTATCCAATGTTTTTAATATGCACCACTACCAGCTATGTTCAGGGTCTTCAAACTTGGCACTTTTAAGTCTTGTGGACTTCAACTCCCAGGATTCCTCAGCCCTCATGGCTGGTTGAGGAATTCTGGGAGTTGAAGTCCACAGGTCTTAAAGTTGCTAAGTCTGTAGACTCCTGAGTTAGCGGGTTTGCCCTTCTGAGCTCTTCCACGTGCACACAAACACCCCCCAATCCCTTCCCTGTACCCTTAAAGACACAGAAATCAAGTGCAATGCAAGGAAATAAAGAAACAGAAACTCCGTTTTTTTTCTCTTTAACTGCCTCAGGCGTGTCACGTGTCACAATGTTGCAAATCTGTTCTGGAAGGTTCTGGAAGGTTCCGGCAATTGCCAAAAGCTTTAGCTTTTAATTAAGGCTGTTTCCTTTCAAAGAAAACTTTGGTCAAAGCCCCAGACAGAACTGCATTAAAGGGGGTAAAACTAATTCCATTTTTGTTAAGCGTTTAAACTTTCCTGTGTCTTTTTTCCCCTTTCCCACCCAAACCACCACGTTTCTTTTATACCCTCTCCTCGCTCACCCCCTCCCTTTTCTTTCAGTTCACCTCCAGCTCCCGGCAGGAGCACCAATCAGCTGACCCATCAGTCCTCTCCTGCCGCATCCAGCCGCCTCCTTAGGACTTTTTTTGGGGGGGGGGGGGGACCCTGCTTTTGGGTAGGAAAGACTAGGCCCTTAGGTTTGACCCTTTTGGTTATGAATAAGTAAAGGTGAACCTAAGCTGCATTCTGATGACTTTGCCCCTAAAATAACAAAATTAGTCTTTCCTATCTTGGGAAAGCCTGACTTTTCTGCCCTCTTTTGGGTAAAGAAAGACTACGGCCTGACTTTTGACCCATTTTGGGGTTAGAAAAGAGTTAGGTCGACGTAAGGCTGCATTCTGATGACTTTGCCCCCAAAATGACCAACACAGTTTGTGATATGTTAGGAAAGCCTGACTTTTTTTGCCCTCTTTGGGGTAAGGTTTATTTCCTTGTGTGGCTGCTATTCCTGCCTTGTCCACTGGAGGGCACTGCTTTCTGTCCCATAGCATTAGCACTTAGGCCATCATAGGCCTTTTTAACTCGGTTTAAGTCTTTTGAAGCAGGTTTCCTTCTTCTGTGCCTGTTCTGGCAGCCCTTGGGCCTCCCGTTTGCTCTATTATGATTAATATCAAGGCTTCTAATAGTAATAAATTAATAATAAAGTCATTCTGATGACTTTTTCCGCCACAAATAACCAACATAGTCTTTCATACCTTAGGAAAGCCTGCATTTGTGCCCTCTATGGGTAGGAGAGACTCGGCCTGACTTTTGACCCACTTTTGGTCGGTTAGGAAACAGTTAGGTCGACGTAAGGCTGCATTCTGATGACTTTGCCCCCCCAAATAACCAACATAGTCTTTCAAGTCTTGGGAAAGCCTGACTTTTTTGCCCTCTTTTGGGTAAGGAGAGACTACGGCCTGACTTTTGACCCATTTTGCGGTTAGAGGAGAGTTAGGTCGAGGTAATGCCGCATTCTGATGGCTTTGTCCCCAAAATGACCAACGCAGTGACCAACACATTTTAGGAAAGCCTGACTTTTTTGCCCTCTTTGGGGTAAGGTTTATTTCCTTGGGTGGCTGCTATTCCAAAAGAACCACAGGAGCGCAGTCTTTGCGCGCCCTGTGTTATATCTGGTCGCTGTAGTCCCTTTCAGGCTGCTATACATAAAATAACCACGTAGGGCACCCTTATTCAGCCCGTGCTATGATGGTCTTTGTAGTCCCTGTTCAGGCCGCTATGGCCAAAAGTAACACTAGGAATGCACCGTTTGCAAGCCTGTGCTATAGATGGCTTTGTAGTCCCTTTCTGGCGCTATGGCCAAAATAACCACAGGAGGGCACTCTTTGCATGCCCTCATTCATGCTCTTTTGTTCCTTTACTGAATTACTTTTCCTTTGCACTGATAAATGTATGATAAATTTATCCATGTTTATTAATATGCACCACTACCAGCTAGTTCAGGGGCCTTCAAACTTGGCACTTTTAAGACTTGTGGACTTCAACTCCCAGGATTCCTCAGCCCTCATGGCTGGTTGAGGAATTCTGGGAGTTGAAGTCCACAGTCTTAAAGTTGCTAAGTCTGTAGACTCCTGAGTTAGCTGGTTTGCCCTTCTGAGCTCTTCCACGTGCACACAAACACCCCCCAATCCCTTCCCTGTACCCTTAAAGACACAGAAATCAAGTGCAATGCAAGGAAATAAAGAAACAGAAACTCCGTTTTTTTTCTCTTTAACTGCCTCAGGCGTGTCACGTGTCACAATGTTGCAAATCTGTTCTGGAAGGTTCTGGCAATTGCCAAAAGCTTTAGCTTTTAATTAAGCCTGTTTACTTTCAAAGAAAACTTTGTAAAAGCCACAGACAGACTGAATTAAAGGGGGTAAAACTAATTACATTTGTTTAAAGCGTTTAAACCTTTCCTGGTGTCTTTATTCCCCTTTCCCCACCCAAACCACGTTCTTTTATACCCTCTCCTCTCTCCCCCCTCCCTTTTCTTCAGTTCACCTCCAGCTCCCGGCAGGAGCACCAATCAGCTGGACCCAATCAGTCTCTCCTGCCGGCATCCAGCCGCCTCCTTAGGGACTTTTTTGCCCTCTTTTGGGTAAGGAAAGACTAGGGCCTTAGGTTTGACCCATTTTGGGGTTATAATAGAGTAAGGTGAACCTAAGGCTGCATTCTGATGACTTTGCCCCTAAAATAACAAAAATAGTCTTTCATATCTTGGGAAAGCCTGACTTTTCTGCCCTCTTTTGGGTAAAGAAAGACTACGGCCTGACTTTTGACCCATTTTGGGGTTAGAAAAGAGTTAGGTCGACGTAAGGCTGCATTCTGATGACTTTGCCCCCAAAATGACCAACACAGTTTGTGATATGTTAGGAAAGCCTGACTTTTTTGCCCTCTTTGGGGTAAGGTTTATTTCCTTGTGTGGCTGCTATTCCTGCCTTGTCCACTGGAGGGCACTGCTTTCTGTCCCATAGCATTAGCACTTAGGCCATCATAGGCCTTTTTAACTCGGTTTAAGTGTTTTGAAGCAGGTTTCCTTCTTCTGTGCCTGTTCTGCAGCCCTTGGGCCTCCCGTTGCTCTATTATGATTAATATCAAGGCTTCTAATAATGTAATAATAATAATAAAGTCATTCTGATGACTTTGCCCCCCAAATAACCAACATAGTCTTTCATACCTTAGGAAAGCCTGACATTTTTGCCCTCTATGGGTAAGGAGAGACTACGGCCTGACTTTTGACCCACTTTGCGGTTAGGAAACAGTTAGGTCGACGTAAGGCTGCATTCTGATGACTTTGCCCCCCCAAATAACAAACATAGTCTTTCATGTCTTGGGAAAGCCTGACTTTTTTGCCCTCTTTTGGGTAAGGCGAGACTACGGCCTGACTTTTGACCCCTTTTGCGGTTAGAGGAGAGTTAGGTCAGTAATGCCGCAATTCTGATGACTTTGTCCCCAAAATGACCAACGCAGTGACCACACCTTTTAGAAAGGCCTGACGTTTTGCCCTCTTGGGTAAGGTTTTATTTCTGGGTGGCTGCTATTCAAAACAACCACAGGAGCGCAGGTCTTTTTTTGACATCCCTGTGTTTTAGATAGGTCGCTGTAGTCCCTTTCAGGCTGCTATACATAAATAACCACAGTCGGGCACCCTTTTCAGCCCTGTGCTATAGATGGTCTTTGTAGTCCCTGTCCAGGCGCTAGGCCAAAATTAAACCACAGGAAGGCACCGTTTGCAAGCCTGTGCTATAGATGGTCTGTGTAGTCCCTTTTCCTGGCCGCTATGGCCAAAATAACCACAGGAGGGCACTCTTTGCATGCCCTCAGGCTATGCTCTTTTGTTCCTTTACTGAATTACTTTTCCTTTGCACTAATAAATGTATGATGAATTTATCCATGTTTATTAATATGCACCACTACCAGCTAGTTCAGGGGTCTTCAAACCTGGCACTTTTAAGACTTGTGGACTTCAACTCCCAGGATTCCTCAGCCCTCATGGCTGGTTGAGGAATTCTGGGAGTTGAAGTCCACAGGTCTTAAAGTTGCTAAGTCTGTAGACTCCTGAGTTAGCTGGTTTGCCCTTCTGAGCTCTTCCACTTGCACACAAACACCCCCCAATCCCTTCCCTGTACCCTTAAAGACACAGAAATCAAGTGCAATGCAAGAAAATAAAGAAACAGAAACTCCGTTTTTTTCTCTTTAACTGCCTCAGGCGTGTCACGTGTCACAATGTTGCAAATCTGTTCTGGAAGGTTCTGGAAGGTTCCGGCAATTGCCAAAAGCTTTAGCTTTTAATTAAGCCTGTTTACTTTCAAAGAAAACTTTGTAAAAGCCACAGACAGACTGAATTAAAGGGGTAAAACTAATTACATTTGTTTAAAGCGTTTAAACCTTTCCTGGTGTCTTTTTTCCCCTTTCCCCACCCAAACCACGTTCTTTTATACCCTCTCCTCTCTCCCCCCTCCCTTTTCTTCAGTTCACCTCCAGCTCCCGGCAGGAGCACCAATCAGCTGGACCCAATCAGTCTCTCCTGCCGGCATCCCGCCGCCTCCTTAGGGCCTTTTTTGCCCTCTTTTTGGTAAGGAAAGACTAGGGCCCTTAGGTTTGACCCATTTGGGGTTAGAATAGAGTAAGGTGAACTAAGGCTGCATTCTGTGACTTTGCCCCTAAAAGAACAAAAAATATTCTTGCATATCTTTGGAAAGCTAATTTTCTCCCTCTTTTTGGTAAATAAAAGACTACGGCCTGACTTTTGACCCTTTGGGGTTAGAAAAGAGTTAGGTCCGGACGTAAGCTGCATTCTGATGACTTTCCCACCAAAATGACCAACACAGTTTGTGATATGTTAGGAAAGACCTGACTTTTTTGCCCTCTTTGGGGTAAGGTTTATTTCCTTGTGTGGCTGCTATTCCTGCCTTGTCCACTGGAGGGCACTGCTTTCTGTCCCATAGCATTAGCACTTAGGCCATCATAGGCCTTTTTAACTCGGTTAAGTGTTTTGAAGCAGGTTTCCTTCTTCTGTGCCTGTTCTGCAGCCCTTGGGCCTCCCGTTGCTCTGTTATGATTAATATCAAGGCTTCTAATAATGTAATAATAATAATAAAGTCATTCTGATGACTTTCCCCCCAAATAACCAACATAGTCTTTCATACCTTAGGAAAGCCTGACATTTTTGCCCTCTATGGGTAAGGAGAGACTACGGCCTGACTTTTGACACACTTTGCGGTTAGGAAACAGTTAGGTCGACGTAAGGCTGCATTCTGATGACTTTGCCCCCCCAAATAACAATCATAGTCTTTCATGTCTTAGGAAAGCCTGACTTTTTTGCCCTCTTTTGGGTAAGGAGAGACTACGGCCTGACTTTTGACCCATTTTGCGGTTAGAGGAGAGTTAGGTCGAGGTAATGCCGCATTCTGATGACTTTGTCCCCAAAATGACCAACGCAGTGACCAACACATTTTAGGAAAGCCTGACTTTTTTGCCCACTTTGGGGTAAGGTTTATTTCCTTGGGTGGCTGCTATTCCAAAACAACCACAGGAGCGCAGTCTTTGCGTGCCCTGTGTTATATATGGTCGCTGTAGTCCCTTTCAGGCTGCTATACATAAACTAACCACAGTAGGGCACCCTTTTCATGCCCTGTGCTATAGATTGTCTTTTAGTCCCTGTCCTAGGCCGCTATGGCCAAAATACCACAGGAGGCCCGTTTGCAAGGCCCTGTGCTATGATGTCTTTGTAGTCCTGTCAGCCCGCTATGGCCAAATAACCACAGGGGGCACTCTTTGCATCCTCATGCTATGCCTTTTGTTCCTTTACCTGAATTCCTTTCCTTTGCCTGTAATGTATGATGAATTTATCCATGTTTTATAATATGCACCACTACCAGCTAGTTCAGGGGTCCTTCAAACTTGGACTTTTAGACTTGTGGGACTTCAACTCCCCAGGATTCCTCGCCCTCATGCTGGTTGAGGATTCTGGGAGTTGAAGTCCACAGGTCTTAAAGTTGCTAAGTCTTAGACTCTGAGTTAGCTGTTTTGCCCTTCTGAGCTCTTCCACGTGCACACAAACACCCCCCAATCCCTTCCCTGTACCCTTAAAGACACAGAAATCAAGTGCAATGCAAGAAAATAAAGAAACAGAAACTCCATTTTTTTTCTCTTTAACTGCCTCAGGCGTGTCACTTGTCACAATGTTGCAAATCTGTTCTGGAAGGTTCTGGAAGGTTCCGGCAATTGCCAAAAGCTTTAGCTTTTAATTAAGCCTGTTTACTTTCAAAGAAAACTTTGTAAAAGCCACAGACAGACTGAATTAAAGGGGGTAAAACTAATTACATTTGTTTAAAGCGTTTAAACCTTTCCTGGTGTCTTTTTTTCCCTTTCCCCACCCAAACCACGTTCTTTTATACCCTCTCCTCTCTCTCCCCCCTCCCTTTCTTCAGTTCACCTCCAGCTCCCGGCAGGAGCACCCATCAGCTGGACCCAATCAGTCTCTCCTGCCGGCATCCAGCCGCCTCCTTAGGGACTTTTTTGCCCTCTTTTGGGTAAGGAAAGACTAGGGCCTTAGGTTTGACCCATTTTGGGGTTAGAATAGAGTAAGGTGAACCTAAGGCTGCATTCTGATGACTTTGCCCCTAAAATAACAAAAATAGTCTTTCATATCTTGGGAAAGCCTGACTTTTCTGCCCTCTTTTGGGTAAAGAAAGACTACGGCCTGACTTTTGACCCATTTTTGGGTTAGAAAAGAGTTAGGTCGACGTACGGCTGCATTCTGATGACTTTGCCCCCAAAGTGACCACACAGTTTTTGTTGATATGTTAGGAAAGCCTGACTTTTTTTCCCTCTTTTGGGTAAGGTTTATTTCCTTGTGTGGCTGCTATTCCTGCCTTGTCCACTGGAGGGCACTGCTTTCTGTCCCATAGCATTAGCACTTAGGCCATCATAGGCCTTTTTAACTCGGTTTAAGTGTTTTGAAGCAGGTTTCCTTCTTCTGTGCCTGTTCTGCAGCCCTTGGGCCTCCCGTTGCTCTATTATGATTAATATCAAGGCTTCTAATAATGTAATAATAATAATAAAGTCATTCTGATGACTTTGCCCCCCAAATAACCAACATAGTCTTTCATACCTTAGGAAAGCCTGACATTTTTGCCCTCTATTGGTAAGGAGAGACTACGTCCTGACTTTTGTGGACCACTTCGTTCGGAAACAGGTTAGGTCACGTAAGGCTGCTTCTATGACTTTGCCCCCAATAACAAACAGAGTCTTTCATGTCCTTGGAAGCCTGACTTTTTTGCCCTCTTTTGGTAGGAGAGACTACTGCCTGACTTTGGACCCATTTTGCGGTTAGAGGGAGTTAGGTTCTAGGTAAATGCCGCATTCTGATGCTTTGTCCCAAAATGCCACGCAGTGTGACCAACACATTTTAGGAAAGCCTGTCTTTTTTGCCCTCTTTGGGGTAAGGTTTATTTCCGTGGGTGGCTGCTATTCCAAAAGAACCACAGGAGCGCAGTCTTTGCGTGCCCTGTGTTATATATGGTCGCTGTAGTCCCTTTCAGGCTGCTATACATAAAATAACCACAGTAGGGCACCCTTTTCATGCCCTGTGCTATAGATGGTCTTTGTAGTCCCTGTCAGGCCGCTATGGCCAAAATACCAAAGGAGGGCACTCTCTATGCAATGCCCTCAGGCTAATGCTCTTTTGTTCCTTTACTGAATTACTTTTCCCTTTGCACTGATAAATGTATTATAAATTTTATCCATGTTTTTATTAATATGCACCACTACCACTAGTTCAGGTCCTTCAAACTTGCACTTTTAAGACTTTTGACTCAACTCCCATGATTCCCTATCCTCATGGCTGGTTGAGGAATTCTTGAGTTAAGTCCCAGGTCTGTAAAGTTGCTAAGTCTTAGACTCCTGAAGTTAGCTGGTTTTTGCCCTTCTGAGCTCTTCCACATGCACACAAACACCCCCCAATCCCTTCCCTGTAACCTTAAAGACACAGAAATCAAGTGCAATGCAAGAAAATAAAGAAACAGAAACTCCGTTTTTTTTCTCTTTAACTGCCTCAGGCGTGTCACGTGTCACAATGTTGCAAATCTGTTCTGGAAGGTTCTGGAAGGTTCCGGCAATTGCCAAAAGCTTTAGCTTTTAATTAAGCCTGTTTACTTTCAAAGAAAACTTTGTAAAAGCCACAGACAGACTGAATTAAAGGGGGTAAAACTAATTACATTTGTTTAAAGCGATTAAACCTTTCCTGGTGTCTTTTTTCCCCTTTCCCCACCCAAACCACGTTCTTTTATACCCTCTCCTCTCTCCCCCCTCCCTTTTCTTCAGTTCACCTCCAGCTCCCTGCAGGAGCACCAATCAGCTGGACCCAATCAGTCTCTCCTTCCGGCATCCAGCCGCCTCCTTAGGGACTTTTTTGCCCTCTTTGGGTCAGGAAAGAATAGGGCCTTAGTTTGACCCTTTTGGGGTGAATAGAGTAAGGTGACCTAAGCGCATTCTGAAGGATTTACCCCTAAAATATAACAAAATGTCTTTCATATTGGGAAGCCTGACTTGTCTGCCCTCTTTGGGTAAAGAAAAGACTACGGCCTGACTTTTGACCCACTTTGGGGTTAGAAAAGAGTTAGGTAGGTCGCGTAAGTCTGCAGTCTGATGCTTTCCCCCAAAATGACCACACAGTTTTGTGATATGGTTAGGAAAGCCTTGACTGTTTTGTGCCCTCTTTGGGTAAGGTTTTTATTTCCTTGTGTGGCTCTATCCTGACTTGTCCCACTGGAGGGCACTGCTTCTGTCCCTAGCATTAGCACTTAGGCCATCATAGGCCTTTTTAACTCGGTTTAAGTGTTTTGAAGTAGGTTTCCTTCTTCTGTGCCTGTTCTGCAGCCCTTGGGCCTCCCGTTGCTCTATTATGATTAATATCAAGGCTTCTAATAATTTAATAATAATAATAAAGTCATTCTGATGACTTTGCCCCCCAAATAACCAACATAGTCTTTCATACCTTAGGAAAGCCTGACATTTTTGCCCTCTATGGGTAAGGAGAGACTACGGCCCGACTTTTGACCCACTTTGCGGTTAGGGAACAGTTAGGTCGACGTAAGGCTGCATTCTGATGACTTTGCCCCCCCAAATAACAAACATAGTCTTTCATGTCTTGGGAGAGCCTGACTTTTTTGCCCTCTTTTGGGTAAGGAGAGACTACGGCCTGACCTTTGACCCATTTTGCAGTTAGAGGAGAGTTAGGTCGAGGTTTAGCCGCATTCTGATGACTTTGTCCCAAAATGACCAACGCAGTGACCAACACATGTTAGGAAAGCCTGACGTTTTTGCCCTCTTTGGGGTAAGATTTATTTCCTTGGGTGGCTGCTATTCCAAAACAACCACAGGAGCGCAGTCTTTGCGTGCTCTGTGTTATATATGGTCGCTGTAGTCCCTTTCAGGCTGCTATACATAAAATAATCACAGTAGGGCACCCTTTTCATGCCCTGTGCT
Organism: Azemiops feae; assembly: GCA_023970755.1. Lineage (NCBI taxonomy): Eukaryota > Metazoa > Chordata > Lepidosauria > Squamata > Viperidae > Azemiops > Azemiops feae. Next base: position 12,588 of record JALGBA010002462.1, read on the forward strand.
ATAGATGGTCTTTGTAGTCCCTGTCAGGCCGCTATGGCCAAAATAACCACAGGAATGCACCGTTTGCAAGCCCTGTGCTATAGATGGTCTTTGTAGTCCCTTTCTGGCCGCTATGGCCAAAATAACCACAGGAGGGCACTCTTTGCATGCCCTCAGGCTATGCTCTTTTGTTCCTTTACTGAATTACTTTTCCTTTACACTGATAAATGTATGATGAATTTATCCATGTTTATTAATATGCACCACTACCAGCTAGTTCAGTGGTCTTCAAACTTGTCACTTTTAAGACTTGTGGACTTCAACTCCCAGGATTCCTCAGCCCTCATGGCTGGTTGAGGAATTCTGGGAGTTGAAGTCCACAGGTCTTAAAGTTGCTAAGTCTGTAGACTCCTGAGTTAGCTGGTTTGCCCTTCTGAGCTCTTCCACGTGCACACAAACACCCCCCAATCCCTTCCCTGTACCCTTAAAGACACAGAAATCAAGTGCAATGCAAGAAAAGAAAGAAACAGGAAGTCTGTTTTTTTTCTCTTTAACTGCCTCAGGCGTGTCACGTGTCACAATGTTGGAAATCTGTTCTGGAAGGTTCCGGCAATTGCGACAAGCTTTAGCTTTTAATTAAGCCTGTTTACTTTCAAAGAAAACTTTGTAAAAGCCACAGACAGACTGAATTAAAGGGGGTAAAACTAATTACATTTGTTTAAAGCGATTAAACCTTTCCTGGTGTCTTTTTTCCCCTTTCCCCCCCCAAACCACGTTCTTTTTTACCCTCTCCTCTCTCCCCCTCCCTTTTCTTCAGTTCACCTCCAGCTCCCGGCAGGAGCACCAATCAGCTGGACCCAATCAGTCTCTCCTGCCGGCATCCAGCCGCCTCCTTAGGGACTTTTTTGCCCTCTTTTGGGTAAGGAAGGAATAGGGCCTTAGGTTTGACCCATTTTGGGGTTAGAATAGAGTAAGGTGAACCTAAGGCTGCATTCTGATGACTTTACCCCTAAAATAACAAAAATAGTCTTTCATAGCTTGGGAAAGCCTGACTTTTCTGCCCTCTTTTGGGTAAAGAAAGACTACGGCCTGACTTTTGACCCATTTTGGGGTTAGAAAAGAGTTAGGTCGACGTAAGGCTGCATTCTGATGACTTTGCCCCGCCAAACCATGGCCACGCCAGTTTGTGGATATGGTAGGACAAGCCTGATTGTTTTTTGGCCTCTTTGGGTAAGTTTATTTTTCTTGTGTGGCTGCTTATTCCTGCCTTGTCCCTGGAGGGCACTGCGTTCTGCCCTAGCATTAGCCTTAGGGCCATCTAGGCCTTTTTAACTCGGTTTTAAGTGTTTTGAAGGCAGTTTCTCTTCTGGTGCCTGTTCCCCCCACTGTGTCAGCCCTTGGGCCTCCCCGTTGCTCTATTATGATTAATGCAATGCTTCTATTAATGTAATAATAATAAGATCATTCTGATGACTATTTTGCCCCCCAAATAACCAACATAGTCTTTCATACATTAGAAATCCTGACATTTTTGCCCTCTATGGTTAAAGGTAGAGACAACGGCCTGGCTTTTGACCCACTTTGCGGTTAGGAAACAGTTAGGTCGACGTAAGGCTGCATTCTGATGACTTTGCCCCCCCAAATAACAAACATAGTCTTTCATGTCTTGGGAAAGCCTGACTTTTTTGCCCTCTTTTGGGTAAGGAGAGACTACGGCCTGACTTTTGACCCATTTTGCAGTTAGAGGAGAGTTAGGTCGAGCTTTAGCCGCATTCTGATGACTTTGTCCCAAAATGACCAACGCAGTGACCAACACATGTTAGGAAAGCCTGACTTTTTTGCCCTCTTTGGGGTAAGGTTTATTTCCTTGGGTGGCTGCTATTCCAAAACAACCACAGGAGCGCAGTCTTTGCGTGACCTGTGTTATATATGGTCGCTGTAGTCCCTTTCAGGCTGCTATACATAAAATAATCACATTAGGGCACCCTTTTCATGCCCTGTGCTATAGATGGTCTTTGTAGTCCTGTCAGGCCGCTATGGCCAAAATAACCACAGGAAGGCAACCGTTTGCAAGCTCGTGCTATAGATGTCCTTTGTAGTCCTTTCTGGCCCGCTATGGCCAAAATCACCACAGAGGGCACTCTTTTGCATGGCCCTCAGCTATGCTCTTTTGTTCCTTACTGATTATTACTTTTCCTGTGCACGATAATGTATGATGATTTATCCATTGTTTATTATGCACCACTACCAGCTAGTTCATGGGTCTTCAAACTTGGCACTTTTAAGACTTGTGGACTTCACCTCCCAGGATTCCTCAGCCCTCATGGCTGGTTGAGGAATTCTGGGAGTTGAAGTCCACAGGTCTTAAAGTTGCTAAGTCTGTAGACTCCTGAGTTAGCTGGTTTGCCCTTCTGAGCTCTTCCACGTGCACACAAACACCCCCCAATCCCTTCCCTGTACCCTTAAAGACACAGAAATCAAGTGCAATGCAAGAAAATAAAGAAACAGAAAGTCTGTTTTTTTTCTCTTTAACTGCCTCAGGCGTGTCACGTGTCACAATGTTGGAAATCTGTTCTGGAAGGTTCCGGCAATTGCGACAAGCTTTAGCTTTTAATTAAGCCTGTTTACTTTCAAAGAAAACTTTGTAAAAGCCACAGACAGACTGAATTAAAGGGGGTAAAACTAATTACATTTGTTTAAAGCGATTAAACCTTTCCTGGTGTCTTTTTTCCCCTTTCCCCACCCAAACCACGTTCTTTTTTACCCTCTCCTCTCTCCCCCTCCCTTTTCTTCAGTTCACCTCCAGCTCCCGGCAGGAGCACCAATCAGCTGGACCCAATCAGTCTCTCCTGCCGGCATCCAGCCGCCTCCTTAGGACTTTTTTGCCCTCTTTTGGGTAAGGAAAGAATAGGGCCTTAGGTTTGACCCATTTTGGGGTTAGAATAGAGTAAGGTGAACCTAAGGCTGCATTCTGATGACTTTACCCCTAAAATAACAAAAACAGTCTTTCATATCTTGGGAAAGCCTGACTTTTCTGCCCTCTTTTGGGTAAAGAAAGACTACGGCCTGACTTTTGACCCATTTTGGGGTTAGAAAAGAGTTATGTCGACGTAAGGCTGCATTCTGATGACTTTGCCCCCAAAATGACCAACACAGTTTGTGATATGTTAGGAAAGCCTGACTGTTTTGCCCTCTTTGGGGTAAGGTTTATTTCCTTGTGTGGCTGCTATTCCTGCCTTGTCCACTGGAGGGCACTGCTTTCTGTCCCATAGCATTAGCACTTAGGCCATCATAGGCCTTTTTAACTCAGTTTAAGTGTTTTGAAGCAGGTTTCCTTCTTCTGTTCCTGTTCTGCAGTCCTTGGGCCTCCCGTTGCTCTATTATGATTAATATCAAGGCTTCTAATAATGTAATAATAATAATAAAGTCATTCTGATGACTTTGCCCCCCAAATAACCAACATAGTCTTTCATACCTTAGGAAAGCCTGACATTTTTGCCCTCTATGGGTAAGGAGAGACTACGGCCTGACTTTTGACCCACTTTGCGGTTAGGAAACAGTTAGGTCGACGTAAGGCTGCATTCTGATGACTTTGCCCCCCCAAATAACAAACATAGTCTTTCATGTCTTGGGAAAGCCTGACTTTTTTGCCCTCTTTTGGGTAAGGAGAGACTACGGCCTGACTTTTGACCCATTTTGCAGTTAGAGGAGAGTTAGGTCGAGGTTTAGCCGCATTCTGATGACTTTGTCCCAAAATGACCAACGCAGTGACCAACACATGTTAGGAAAGCCTGACTTTTTGCCCTCTTTGGGGTAAGGTTTATTTCCTTGGGTGGCTGCTATTCCAAAACAACCACAGGAGCGGCAGTCCTTTGCGTGCCCTGTGTTATATTATTGGTTCGCTGTAGTCCTTTCAGGCTGCTATACATAAAATAATCACAGTAGGGCACCCTTTTTCATGCCTGTGCTATAGATTGGTCTTTGTAGTCCCTGTCAGGCCGCTAGGCCAAAATAACCCAGGAAGGCACCGTTTGCAACCTGTGGCTATAGATGGTCTTTTAGTCCCTTTCTGGCCGCTAGAATGGCCAAAATAACCACATGACGGCACTCGTTGCATGCCTCAGGCTAATGCTCTTTTGTCCTTTTACTGAATTACTTTTTCCCTTTGCATGATAAATTTATGATGAATTTTATCCATGTTTATTATATGGCCCCACTACCAGCTAGTTCAGGGTCTTCAAACTTGGCTACTTTTAAGACGTTTGACTTCAACTTCCCGGATGCCTCAGCCCTCATGGCTGGTTGAGGAATTCTGGGAGTTGAAGTCCACAGGTCTTAAAGTTGCTAAGTCTGTAGACTCCTGAGTTAGCTGGTTTGCCCTTCTGAGCTCTTCCACGTGCACACAAACACCCCCCAATTCCTTCCCTGTACCCTTAAAGACACAGAAATCAAGTGCAATGCAAGAAAATAAAGAAACAGAAACTCTGTTTTTTTTCTCTTTAACTGCCTCAGGCGTGTCACGTGTCACAATGTTGCAAATCTGTTCTGGAAGGTTCTGGAAGGTTCCGGCAATTGCGAAAAGCTTTAGCTTTTAATTAAGCCTGTTTACTTTCAAAGGAAACTTTGTAAAAGCCACAGACAGACTGAATTAAAGGGGGTAAAACTAATTACATTTGTTTAAAGCGTTTAAACCTTTCCTGGTGTCTTTTTTCCCCTTTCCCCACCCAAACCACATTCTTTTATACACTCTCCTCTCTCCCCCCTCCCTTTTCTTCAGTTCACCTCCAGCGCCCGGCAGGAGCACCAATCAGCTGGACCCAATCAGTCTCTCCTGCCGGCATCCAGCCGCCTCCTTAGGGACTTTTTTGCCCTCTTTTGGGTAAGGAAAGACTAGGGCCTTAGGGTTGACCCATTTTGGGGTTAGAATAGAGTAAGGTGAACCTAAGGCTGCATTCTGATGACTTTGCCCCTAAAATAACAAAAATAGTCTTTCATATCTTGGGACAAGCCTGACTTTTCTCTGCCTCTTTTGGTAGAGAAAGACTACGCCTGACTTTTGACCCATTTTGGGTTAGAAAAGAGTTAGGTCGATCGTACGGCGGCATTCTGATGACTTTGCCCCCAAAATACCAACACAGTTTTGTGAATGTTAGGAAGCCTGACTGTTTTGCCCTCTTTTGGGGCTAAGTTTTATTTCCTTGTGGTGGCTTGCATTCCTTCCTTGTCCATGAGGCACTGCTTTCTGTCCCCATAGCATTAGCACTTGCCATCATAGGCTTTTTAACTCGGTTTAAGTGTTTTGAAGCAGGTTTCCTTCTTCTGTGCCTGTTCTGCAGCCCTTGGGCCTCCCGTTGCTCTATTATGATTAATATCAAGGCTTCTAATAATGTAATAATAATAATAAAGTCATTCTGATGACTTTGCCCCCCCAATAACCAACATAGTCTTTCATACCTTAGGAAAGCCTGACATTTTTGCCCTCTATGGGTAAGGAGAGACTACGGCCTGACTTTTGACCCACTTTGCGGTTAGGAAACAGTTAGGTCGACGTAATGCTGCATTCTGATGACTTTTCCCCCCCAATGCAAACATAGTCTTTCATTCTTGGGAAAGCCTGACTTTTTTGCCCTCTTTTGCGTAAGGAGAGACTACGGCCTGACTTTTGACCCATTTTGCAGTTAGAGGAGAGTTAGGTCGAGGTTTAGCCGCATTCTGATGACTTTGTCCCAAAATGACCAACGCAGTGACCAACACATGTTAGGAAAGCCTGACTTTTTTGCCCTCTTTGGGGTAAGGTTTATTTCCTTGGGTGGCTGCTATTCCAAAACAACCACAGGAGCGCAGTCTTTGTGTGCCCTGTGTTATATATGGTCGCTGTAGTCCCTTTCAGGCTGCTATACATAAAATAATCACAGTAGGGCACCCTTTTCATGCCCTGTGCTCTAGATGGTCTTTGTAGTCCCGTCAGGCCGCTATGGCCAAAATACCACAGAGGCAACCGTTTTGCAAGCCCTGTGGCATAAGTATTTATTCAATTTTTTACCATAGATGGTCTTTGTAGTCCCTTTCTGGCCGCTATGGCCAAATAAACCACAGGAGGGCACTCTTTGCATGCCCTCAGGCTATGCTCTTTTGTTCCTTTACTGAATTACTTTTCCTTTGCACTGATAAATGTATGATGAATTTATCCATGTTTATTAATATGCACCACTACCAGCTAGTTCAGGGGTCTTCAAACCTGGCACTTTTAAGACTTGTGGACTTCAACTCCCAGGATTCCTCAGCCCTCATGGCTGGTTGAGGAATTCTGGGAGTTGAAGTCCACAGGTCTTACAGTTGCTAAGTCTGTAGACTCCTGAGTTAGCTGGTTTGCC
>JALGBA010002463.1:0-25000 GCA_023970755.1 Azemiops feae
AGGAGGAGGAGGAGGAGGAGGACAACTGTGGGGTCCTTGGTGGTCTCTCAGCTTGGTGGTTTTCTTGCAGACGTTTCATGACCCAACTAGGTAGCATCATCAGTGCAAGAAGGGAGGAGGAGGAGGAGGAGGACTGTGGGGGCCTTGATGCTCTCTGAGCTTGCTTGTTTTCTTGCAGACATTTCATGACCCAACTAGGCAACATCATCAGTGCTAGTAAGGAGTGCGGTTTGCTGTCAGTTTATATTCTGGCGTCTCGCCCTGTCAGTGTCGGTGGGGCTGGTCTTACAAATTCTTTGGTTGGGCTGTTGGCTTCTTTGGCAGTTGTTTGATTGGGGTGTTGCTTACAATATTGGGGTATTGTTTACTATAAACAATACCCCAATCAAGAAACTGCCCAAGAAGCCAACAGCAAAAAGCCCAACCAAGACTCTCTAAGACCACCCCCACAAACACTGACAGGGTAAGACACCAGAATATAAACTGACAGCAAACTGTACTCCTTACTAGCACATAAGACATTACTTAGTTCAAATCATGAAATGTCTGCAAGAAAACAAGCAAGTTAAGAGAGTACCAAGGAACCCTCATGTAGGGTGTGCACCCAATGTTAAGCCATAAAGTCACCCACACAAGCTTAACATTAACCAAGTTGAGCATGGGGGCAGACTGTAGATCCTTAGCCTTTCCCTGTCCTGGCACAGTTTCGCATTGTGAGTCCTCCCAGGTCCCCAGTGCGCCTCATCTTCCAAGCGACCAGAACCAAGCCCTGCATTGGGGTGGGTGTGGGAAGGGGTTCTTGTCCAATTTGAGAACAGGGGAGGAAGGGACACAGCTGCACTGGAGGGAGGTTTCTGCCATCCAATCCCAAGCACTGAGTTACGGCCTCCCCTTCCCTGCCTGTGTGAAATGTAGTCTGGATTCCTATAAGGGAGAGGCTGCATTTCAGAAAGCAAGGAGGCAGGAAAGTTTAGATAGTTTGGTCATGAGGCAGAGACTTGAGAAAGCTCCTTCCTAGAGATTCTCAGACTTTTATCCGTAATATGCAAGTAGTTGCTTTAGTCTGGCAAGATTCCGTCTGTAGGTGAGGAACAGTAAAGAAAACTGCTCAGAAATAACTCTATGCATCCTGATTGGTTCTCGGGCCTGACACTCCCTCTCATTCTAGAACACCCCGGCGTGTGTCCCAGGAGGTTCGAAGTGCAGACCTTTGTTCCCTGCAACAACACCTGCGGTGATGACCTGGACTGCCCCCTGACCGAGAAGTGCTGCTTCACCGGCTGTAGCCGAGGCTGCCTGCCCTCATGTATGTCCAGGCCTCCTTCTCCCACCTGCTTCCTTCCTCCTCCATCCTCCGCTTGAGCCCCTGAGCCAGAGGCCAAGCGAGCTCCCCTCTCTCCCTCTCTCACAGTCCGCAGCACTAAGTGCCAGCCACCCCCAGACAAGGACAGCTGCTCAAAGCAGGTGGAGCGCTACTACTATGATCCAGAAAAGAAGGAATGCGTCTCTTACCATGTCTGTGAGGACAAAAGCAACAACTTTGAGACCAGGGAGATGTGTGAAAAGGCCTGTGGGAAAATCAGCAAAGGTACTGAGGATCAGTGTTGCATTGAAGTCCCTGGTAAGGTCAGCCCTGGAAGCCAACACTTCCCTGCCCCCCCCCCCCGGGTGAATTAGACCAGACAAGAAGCACCCTCCAATCTTCCAGCTCTATTAGACACACTAAGAAAGTGTCTTTATTAGGGACACATAGAACCTTGCAAATAGGAAAGCATTTCCCCCACCATCTTTTGCAGCCCAGGAAAGTAGGGAGGGTCCCTCCTGAGACATTTCCCAGACCCCAATTCCTCCGGTGGACTCAGCTGCCTCTTCTCTGACTGTTGCCTCATCTGCAGCTTCTCCTTCTGTCCCCCAAGGCCGTTCCCACAGACCACTTACCAGAATTTACACTTGCCAGAATTTCTGGCACTCATTCTGAGGCCACTTTTACACGTGACCCATTCAGTCCCAACACAACATCACATCTTGGAGCTTTGGGTCCATCTAAGGCTTTCTGGGAAAGGTGGCCCAACCCACGTCCTGGAAGAAAATGCTTCTTTCTCTGTCCATCTCACTTTCCTTCTCTCGTCTTCTCATTCCCTACAGAGATTTGCAAACTACCATCAGATTCTGGTCCCTGTTTAGCATATTCAGAATCTTATTACTACGACTGGGAGACCAAAAAGTGTAAAATATTTGTTTATGGAGCGTGCAAAGGCAACGAAAATCGCTTCGCCAGCAAACTGGACTGCCAAATGGCCTGTGATGGATTCGGTAAGGAACAAAAAAGCATGCGAGATTGCGTATATGCACAAATGTTGTGTGTGTGAAAAACAGCCCTACCCTAACCACAGTCCAGTCATTAATAATTTCTACTAAGATGTCACCTACATCATCCTCCAGTTCACGAGTGAGCCATTCTCATTATCCTTAGAGTCCTGAGGTTGTGTTTCCACCTTCAGTGTGGGACTGATCGTCCAATGGCCTCTTTGTGTTGGTAAAAACTCAGTCATTGTGGTTACCTGGATGAGCACAATAGTGGGAGACAGTTCTGCTCACTGTCACTCTCAGCTCTTTCCCCATTTTGCACAAGGAGGACGTGACACAACAAACAAATGAAGGTGAGGATGGAGACATCCTAAGTCAAAATGCTCTTTCACCATGGCTGATTCCAGTGACACATCTCTCTCTGCTGGAGTCCTTTGCAAAATGAGCCTTATGAAACCGTATCATCCTGTGGCAGGGTTGTCAAGACAGTGACTATGACTGTGTGATTGAAACCCCACCCCCTTGTTTTTTAACTTGCATCACACACATGACAGCATGGGGTATAGAAAGAAGGCCGACAAGACACATAGATAGGCAGGAAGAAGGACTGCAATGGGTCATAACTGGTGGAGGTGGTCTTCCTGGCTGGTGAGGGGCTGGAGGGGAGGGCAACAAACCTGGGGGTGGGAAACCCACTCAGTTGGTCTGTTGGTCAGCAAAACCAGGATAATCTGCATGAAGGCAGAGGGGGGTTAGGCCCAGGGATGTCTCTGGCTAGATTTTTCCACCCCCTGAAGGGCCAGTGGGCAGCCCTTGAATGGGGAGGCGGGGGAGGAGAAGAAAGCAGAGGGACCCACTCAGGGCTGCTGGTGGTCTCACTTGTCTCTGGGACACAGCTTGTGAGTTGGTGGTTGGCAAAATAGACCTGCTACACCACCCTGGCAAGTGATCCAGGCAGAAGCTGCCATCCACGATAAGGCTAAGCCCCCTCTGCTCTACTCTGCTTATCCAGGAGCAGAAGCCCTTTGCCCACCCACCACTCCCCTCTTCTCTTCACAGAGCAACAGGAACAGCAGCAGCAGCAGCAGCAGCAGCAACAACAACAACAACAACAAAAACAACACCCCAAAGAATGAGTCCCTCCACAACATCCCAGCTTGTGATTTGGTGGTTGGCAAAATAGACCCGCTGCCTTCCCACCACAAGGCTAAGCCCCCTCTGCTCTACTCTGCTTATCCAGGAGCAGAAGCCCTTTGCCCACCCACCACTCCCCTCTTCTCTTCACAGAGCAACAGCAACACCCCAAAGAATGAGTCCCTCCACGACATCCCTGCGTGGAAGCGCAACCTTGGGAGCAGACGCCTGCACCGTGGCTGCCACGGCCACTGCCCCAGCTGCATTCCTGTTTGAGATTCCTCCCTTTTCAAGAATAAAGACATGACTTTCCCTCCACTGAGTGTGGTTCTTGAGTGGGAGATCAACAGCCCAGGCTGGGGTGGGAAACAAACAGCAACCCAGGGTGTCCAGTGCTCTTGCCTGGAGCCAGACTGTGGTGGTTCCAGGTTTCTATTTGCCAGGTAAACACAACCAGCTGAGCAGCTAAGGCTCCAGCAAGACAATTTCCCTTCTGCCCAATCCTTCCTCTTCCTGGGTTCTCATCCGGGACCGCTGGAGCAGAACTTTGACCCAGAGCTATAAGCTTCTTCACACCATTAAATTGCAGCAAAGTGAAAGGAGCCATCAGGAAGGAATTCCAGCAACTGCTATGTACCAGATGAAGCCCCATTTATAACCAAATCACATCCTTGCACCCCTTTCTCCCCCCTGCCCAATATAGGGGCTTAGGGGACACTCCCTTCCGAGGGGAAGACCATTTCCACCTGTCTCTCCTTTCAGTGATGGATGGATCTGGGATCAGGCTGTTTGCTGCCGACAGTGTGGAAATCCGTTCTCGCGTCCATTGTGTCCCCATCAGTGTTGGCCTTGGAGGTCCGCTGTGTCCCTCCATCCAGAGCTAGCTTGCATGCTGCCAAGGAGATCCCCTCTGAGGCTGAAGGGTGGGGTCCCTCTGGTAGCCCCTCATCTGTGGCAATGTGCCACAGGAGGGTGGAGACAGTCCAGCAACGGCAGGTCCCACTTCCCAGCCAGATTCGGAAGACAATGAATCTGAAGCAGGCTTTCCCTCGCCTGGCACAGATCCACCAGGCCCATGGAGCACAGAATGTTCCTCACCAGGTTGTGACACAAACTGAGCTATTTGTGTACTTACATCTGACATCAAGAAACTAACATGGAAGCCAAGATTTGCATTGTGATCTTGGAATGCATGTTCTACTATGATTCACAGCAGTGTTTTTCAACCCTGGCAGCTTTAAGATTCTGGCTGAGGAATTCTGGGAGTTGAAGTCCACTCATTTTAAAACTGCTAAGCTTGGGACACTCTGGGCTTAAGAAGAAGGTCGTGGAAAGGGGCACCAATGATTATAGTCCCCAGGGTGAGAGTGAAACTGGACTGGCATCTAATACGCCTTTTATAACATCCTCAAAAAAATGCAAGGAAGCAAAAGTATTTCTTTTTCAAGTCTTTGCCACTTTTTAGGTCTTTTCTGATGTACAATTACCATCTAAAGCATAAAAAAATCCTAAGGAAAGCAAACATTTCTCAATCACACATCATTTAAAGGAGAAAAGGCCTTAGAAGGATATCTCCCATTGACATGGAAAGTACCTGGTTATATCTGGTTCCTCCAGTTTGGTACTTCCTGACACCCATAATTCCCAGCCAGCATGAAGTTGTGGCTGAGAACATTGTGCCTCATGGTGCCGAGATCCTGCAGAGACCAAGTGGGGTTACACCTTGGATGGGAAAATGAAGAAAAAAGGAGTCCTTCACCTCTTGCTTAGGCTTGGTTGAAGGAGCTTGGTGGCCTTCTCGTTGTGTCTTCATATAGAACAAGAAGCCCCCAGATCTCCCCTCCAGTGAGTCCTTGCCTACCTTCTTCCTGCTCTTCCTCTTTTTGAGGTCCATGTCCATGAGGGAGCAGAGAGAGGTTCATCTCTTATTCCTCCCCAAAGCAGAAGCTCCCACCCCTTCGCCTTTGAACTTGAAGAATGCCTTTGAACTTCCTCCCAATCTCTCCAGTATCCTGTGGAGAGGGGACCCTGTCCGTCCCCCACAGCCCAGGACTCTTGAGCCAGGCCAGTCTGCTTTGGATGTTACCAGTCCAGGGGGCTCAGCCCAACCCCAACCTCACCCCATCCTTCTAGTCTGACCACTGCAATGTGCACACAGGGTGGAGTTCAATCATTACGCAAGACTGTTGCATTCCTAGAAACTACCGCTGTGTCCTTCCTCCTTCTTGGGTTGGCTCTCCTGTCCAGAGGAAGCACTGCGTTGCGAAAGTCCCACAATCCTGCGGTTCAACCGCTGCCATGCCCTTTCCTCCAGCTTTATATGCTCCCTCTGCCTCGGGTAGGAGACCTTCTTTCTCCTGAGAGACCATGTGGGCCAGGCTCCTTCTCGTGGGGGTGCTCCTCTCCTTCTCTGCTGGCCTCCATGCGGCTGGTGGAGGGGATGGTGGTCAAAAGACTCCTGCGAACAGTGAGTACACCCTCAGCCAACCCCTGGTGGGAAATGGACCTGAGAAGCTGGTTTGGCTGGGCTGGGACTCCTTTCTCCTCTGGGGGGGGGGGTTTCAGGCAACACCTCCCCTTCCCTTACTTCTCCACCACAATAACCGAGGAATCCGCGGCTCCTCAAGCAGTCCAGAAAGCACCCTTCCAGCCCAGACGCAACTCTCTTTGACTAAAGCTTGGTCCACTTCTGTGGAAGAACTGTCCTCCTCCAGGAGACAAATGGCAGAGTTGGAAGGGATCTTGGGGGTCTTCTAGTCCAATCCCCTGCTCACGCAGGAGACCCTACAGACTGAAGTAGACCCTCAGCCAACCCTTGGTGGGAAATGGAGCTGAGAAACCAGTTTGGATGGGCTGGGACTCCTTTCTCCTCTGGGGTGGGTTTTGGGCTCTGGCGGCTCTCCTTTCCTGCAGGGGCATCCCACCCCTCCCAAGGCAGGAAGCAGGCGGTCAGCTTGGCTTCTTGGCCTGCTGCAGAGGGAGACCCTCTCCTTCCCAGGACCTGTTTTCCAGCTGGCACACCTTGCAGAACCTGGCTGCCTCTCCACAGACCTGTCGGTCTGGGTTGCAGTGTGCTCTTAAGCCTTTGGGGAAGAGGGAGATTCGCATGCATGACCTTTAAGAGTGACCAGCTTCTGCCGGCGTGGATGAGGACTTTTTACAGGCACTTCTCTTCTGTCTTCTGGGGATCAACTTTCTTGTTCCCCTCGTGGGCAAACCCAGAGGACACGGCGGTGTGACCTACTGGGAATTTATCCACTCATTTTCCCACCTTTAGTAAACATCCCACCGAGGGATTCATTTACTTTGTAAAAGTTTCTGCCATTTATTAATAACCTGCAATCATTTGTTCCATTTTCCCAGCCAAACGAAAATACTTTGTCTTTGATGTCCTTTCTTTTTGTTCCGCCCTTCCATTCCTCTAACATCAGCTGTGAAGGCAACCTCTCCTTCAACCAAAGCCTGCCTGAGTGAGACCAGGCATGGCTGGAAGAAGAGATGTTGGCTTGCTACATAGACCTGGGGACCCTTGTGGCCCAGAGCCAAGGATCAAAGCCCAGAATTCAGATGGGGGGATTCTCAGGATGACACACACACGCATACACACACACACACACACTAGAATTGTTGACGTCCCCTTGCTCCAGGAGCTGGTGAAGGAGCCTTTGCAGCACTCACGCCTCCCCTTTTGGACACCGGTTCCACGGGGACCACACCTGGAATCCTGCATCCAGTTTTGGTCATCTCATTACAAAAAAAGATGTTGAGACTTTGGAAAACATGCAAAGAAGAGCAACTAAGATGATCCAAGGCCTGGAGAGTAAAACATACGAAGAACGGCTGCAGGACTTGGGTCTGGCTAGTCTAGAGAAAAGAAGAAATAGGGGAGACATGGTAGCAGCGTTCCAGTATTTGAGGGGCTGCCACAAAGAAGAGGAGGGGGGCATGTTATCCTCCAAAGCACCAGAGGGCAGGACAAGAAGCAACGGATAGAAACTAATCAAGGAGAGAAGCAACCTGGAATTAAGGAGAAACTTCCTAACAGTGAGGACAATTAACCAGTGGAACAGCTTGCCCCCAGAAATCGTGGGCGCTCCATCACTAGAGGTTTTCAAGAAGAGACTGGACAGTCACTTGTCTGAGATGGTTTAGGTTCTCCTGCTTGAGCAGGGGGCTGGACTAGAAGACCCCCAAGGTCCCTTCCAGCTTCTATTCTATTCTGTTCTGTTCTGTTATTTTTTTATAAACAAGTCAAGTTGGTGAACATATCTAATCCTCCTTCCTCCTCTCTATTTTCTTTCTCCCAATTTTGGCAAAACTGACCTCCCCCCCCCCAACCCCTCTGGGACCTTCAGGTTTCTGCCAGTTGCCTCCGGATCGTCAAAAATGCAGCGATGAGTCCTCCGTCCGAGTCTTCTATAACTCCCAGGCAGGCGTCTGTGAAAAGTTTGTCCATCAAGGCTGCGAGGGCAACAGAAACAACTTCGCAACACAGCTAGAATGCCTGCAGGCCTGTTCCAGCCGTGGTGAGCAAGCCCGGGGTGGGGGAGAAGGCTGGGCCGGGGGGGGGATTGCGGCTCTTGGAACATTTTACAGACTCCTCTGCATGTCAAAGCTCTCTCTGAACAGAGAATAAAATAAAATAAGAATGGAATGGAATGGAATGGAATGGAAGAGGAGAGGGAGGAGGGGAGGGGATAGGAGAGGAGAGGAGGGGAATAGTACAGAATAGAATGGAATGGAATGGAATAGAATAGAATAGAATAGAATAGAATAGAATAGAATAGAATGGAATGGAATGGAATGGAATGGAATGGAACAGAATATAGAATAGAATAGAATAGAACAGAACAGAACAGAATAGAATAGAACAGAATATAGAATAGAATAGAATAGAATAGAATAGAATGTAGAATGTAGAATAGAAAACAGAAAACAGAAAACAGAAAATAGAAAATAGAAAATAGAAAATAGAAAATAGAAAATAGAAAATAGAAAATAGAAAACAGAACAGGAACAGAATAGAATAGAATATAGAACAGAATATAGAATATAGAACAGAACAGAACATAGTTATAGTCATAGTTACAATCATTAATCATAAGATACACGCAAGTGATAAATTACAGGACACCAGTAGGACAAGGTAGTAGGAAAGAGGAGAAGATGAGAAAGATAATAGCAATACAGCCCTACTACATGAATAAATATCTTTAGGCCTAAGACAGGGCTGTGGGAATCAGGTATTCAGCAGAGTGATGGCATGGGGTAATAAACTACTACTACTATTATTACTACTACTACTACTAAAATAATCGCACACCATGGACAAAATAAAACCCAGAGGAAGGAAACGGCAAAAAGGGAACCTTGAAATTTCATCCAAAGGAGGGAGCCGAGTTGACTAAGAGGCTCTGGGGAAAATGTCACGGTTGAAGGGACTCCGTTGTTAGGGTTCTTTGTGTAGCACAGCAATTAGTTAGCTAATTAGGGGTCTTTAAGGTAAAGGTTTCCCCTGCCAGTCATGTCCAGCTAGGGGGTGGTGCTCATCTCGTTTCTTAGCCGAGGGAGCCAGCATTGTCCGAGGACAGTTCCATGATCATGTAGCCACATGACTATACTCCGAGGTGCACGGAACACTGCTACCTTCCCACTGAAGTGGTACCTATCAATCTACTTGCATTTGCATGTTTTTGAACTGCTGGGTGGGCGGGAGCTGGAGCAAGTAACAGGAGCTCACCCCGTCTTGCAGTGCTCGGGTCTTGAACTGCCAACCTTCTGGTTGACAAGGCCAACATCTTAACTGCTGAGTTAAGTAATCCCAGAAGATGCTCCTTATTGTTCTCTTGACCTCTCTGGGGTCCCATCTGCAAAAAGAACAGGGAACAAATGGAGGGTTTCAGCCATGACTGGATGAGGGCAATGAGCCAAGTCATGGACTTAGAGAGGCCTAACAGTGAAATCTGCTCCACCCACACACCTTATTTGGGTTTGAAGGTCAAATACCCTGCCCTGCATCCACCATTTTCAAGCAGCTACAATTGTAAGTCAGATCCCACGGCTCCCTTTCAGTAATACTGACAGTCTTCACTTAAAAATCCTAATTGGGACTGGCAACTCCACCACTAAGTGAAGCCATCTCTAAATGGGAAATCACTTGACCACAATTGTGCTTTCAGGCTGGAAAGAGACAAGTTTCACACTTTGGGCTTCTGTTTACCTCCTAATTACCACCTCTACCACCCTTTTCAGTGCTCATGTGCCTGCTTACTGTTTTGTACACATCAAAAGAAATGCAATCACCCTGCAGCATAGGACTAAGAGCCACAAGCCCTCTACACAAACAGCTTAATCTCTTGAAATCCCTTTCTCTCCAATCTTTTTGCTCTGCAAAAGTGGGAGAGTGGGAGGAAAAAAGCAAGTGATTTCTGTAGGCAATTCTTTGACTGCCTGATCCTTTCCCACATTGCATTGCTTTTGATGTGTAACTTACTCTCTTGAAATCCCTCTTCAATCTTTTTCTCTGAGAGCAGTGGGGGCAGCATTGTCCTAATTTCAAATGGTCCCTAAATGAGTAATTGGTAAGGAAGGATTATTGTACTAATATTGTTCTGAATGGCATGGTGGCCTAGCGGTAAAGACACTCGCCTCCCACTCGGAAGGCTGAGAGTTCAATCCTAAGTAGAGGCAGATGTTTCTCTCACATGGCATCGGGAAGGCCATCTGGCCAGTAAATGCTCAGATCCATCCAGTCACTCCGACTATATCCCAAATTACAGGATTACAGCATCCTAAAAAGGGAGAGCTTTTTTTTTATTGTACTAATATTGTACTTGTGCTGCCCTGTGCCAATTCTAAGATATTTGTAAGGGCCCACCTCAGCTAACCACCCAAGAAAGCAGAACTCTTAAAACAAGCATTGTCTCAAAAGGAAACTTTTATTAGGGGTTAGTGACAGTAGGGAAGTCAAGGCAAGGTCTGGGGAAAATCCTGTTTAAACGGTATAGTTGAACCAGCAATATTCCTCCTCCCCCAAAGTCATAATGTCCATTTGAAATCCAGCCAATCCACAGGTGGCAACGATGTTTGGGTAACTGGCATAGTTGGCGCACATCTCAAGGTCTTCTCCAGTTTCGTTTCTCTGTAACCGTCTCCCTAATAAGGGAGACACATTCCTTTCTCAGTGTCATGGTTCCGACAGATGAAACTCTTCAAAAGAACTTGGAGGCATTGTTTACCTTAAAGGATCTTTTATCAGAGTAGCATAATATCGGCACTGCATAATCGAAGCCAAAAACTGAATTCCCCTCCCCTGGGCACATAGTATCAAAGCACGATTCCCTCCTCCAATTAACAGTCATAAATCACATTCCTCAATTAGCTTGAAGCGCGGGCTTCCTCTCCAGTTCTCGAGCCCGCCAATTCTTTTATCAGCTCTGGTTACAATAACCTTGATTCTCACGCTAGGTTTGGTGTTGTAATGTCTAGCTGGACTCTCATTCACATCCCCCCCTCCCAGCATCATCTAACTCTAAAAGCGAAAGGGAAAAAGATGGCTACATTTCCATCTGTTGTCAAATCAAGAACATTCGAGGTTAGCAGCGTTGACACTCGAGTGGATAGAGGCGGGAGAAGGAAAGTAGAGAGAAGGAAAGTAGAAAGCAAAAGTTATCCCAAGCAAAACCAAACATCCCCCCTCCCCCCAGCAGAACGGCAGGCCCCAAAACAAAAGCACAAGAGTATAATATGCAAGGAAGACAATAAGGATTTGGGGACCTGACAATATTAGTGCAAGCTGCAGGTTTTCAGATATAACCGACGAATCTGGCATTCCCACCATTTGCCGAATTAAGGGCTGATTATTGGCCAGCAACATTTCCAGAAGAGAACTGGGGGGGGGGGGATTCACTTCAACAACAAACAACAAAGGCTCAGGGTCTTCTGCCTCCCTCCAGATATCTGCCAATTGCCAAGTGATTCTGGCTTTGGCGATGCCTTTCGGTTCCGCACCTTCTACAACGCCGACTCCGGGATGTGCGAGAGTTTCCTCTACAAAGGCAGCAGGGGAAACGCCAACAACTTTTGGGACAGGGAAACCTGCGTCCAGTTCTGTGCACCAGAAGGTAAGATTAGATTAGATTAGATTAGATTATTAGATTAGATTAGATTAGATTAGATTAGATTAGATTAGATTAGATTAGATTAGATTAGATTAGATTAGATTAGATTAGATTAGATTAGATTAGATTAGATTAGATTAGATTAGATTAGATTAGATTATTGTCATTTTTTCCTGTGGGCACAACAGCACACATTAAAAATGAAATTTAGTTGCTTGCTCTCAAAGTGTGCACGTACATAACACCACATTTAAAAACATACTATGTACAGTAGTGGCCAAAAGTATGGAAACCTTTTGGGAAAAGTGTATTTTTGAGGTTTGATGGCTAATAACACCACTTGTTTTTGGAGTAGTACTATAAAATTATATATCAATGGAAAGATAATTTAAACAAGAATGTAATGCAACGTAGTTTGTTCAATTATCTGTGCTGTATTCTATGAAAAGTTATAGCCAAATAACCAGAAAAAGGAAGCACAACTTGCTTACGTTGATACCAGGTAGCTTTCCTTCATCCGATTGTAGCCAATGAGCACGAGTGTTTAGAGAGCCAATCAGGTGTCATCTTGTTTTGCCAATGAGCCAATCAGATCACAGTAGGACTCAGTTATTGATGTCCTGTATTGAAGCTGAGAGGAGGACATTTGTCTGTGTGTTATGTGATCGCTATCAAGTTGGTTGGGTTTTTTTGTGTTCTTTCATTTAGTGGGCTTGTAAAACGAAATAAAATTAAAGTAATGGTGCAAAGAGTTGACTGGTCACCCAGAAAGCGATGTAAAATAGTATTATTAAGTGAACAAGGCTACAGTTATAAAGAAATTAGAAGAAAAACGGGTGGAAACTTAACCAAAGGTGGCATTTCTACTGTACACTTTTCCCAAAAGGTTTCCACAATTTTGACCACTACTGTACAATATATGTATAGACCTACACCCTTATATATAAGTAACATACAAATATTAACCACTGTCCATCTTGAACACATAACGGAAGGAGGAACCTTGAGAGTTCACAAGGTTGATACTGTATGGAACAAAACTGGGACTGAATCTGGATGTTCTGCTTCGGGTACCATGGAGCCCCCTCCCAGAAGGGAACAAGGAAAACAGGTCGTGGAGAGGGTGTGTGGTGTCCCAGACAATCTTGCGGACAGGGCCCGGTGGACTCCCCCCCCCCAAGGGTCTTGCTCCCCAGCAAAAGCCAGAAAGGGAAGCAATCCCAGAGAAAAAGCAAGCCGTGTCCAGCGGAAGGAGGAGAGCTTCCTGTACGTAGAACCTCCACTTCCCACCGTTCTCTATCTTTCCCGTGGGCTCTTACAGGTAGTGCTAGATTTACAGCCCAAATTTCTGTTGCTAAGTGAGGCAGTTGTTAAGTGAGTTTTGCCCCGTTTTACGACCTTTCTTGTCACAGTTATTAAGCAAATCACTGCAGTTGTTAAATTAGTAATATGGTGAATCTGGCTCCCCCATTGATTTTGCTGCTTAGAAGGTCGCAAAAGGGCATCACGTGACCCGACACTGCGACAGTCATAAATATGAATCAGCTGCCAAGCGTCTGAGTCTTGATCACATGACCACGGGGAATGCTGCAACAGTTGTTAAGGGTGAAAAGCAGTCATAACTCAGTTACTTTCAATGCTGTTGTAACTTCAAACGGTCACTAAAGCCGAGCACTGTCTCGGATGTCTCCAGCCCTTCCTAGGGCATGGCCTTCAAGCACTGACCATTGGACCCCACTCCTCCCTCATGAGGACTGGACACTTGGCCAGCTCCTGCGCAGCAGCAGCCTGGAATCTGATCTACAGAGTGCAACGACCCAGCTGTGGTGGCTTGAGAGACTCAGAGCAGCTTCTTGGACAGAAAATAGTATTGAAATTCCTTTTTCTTCTGCGGACTGGAAAGGAACTCTATCCTCACAGAAGGTGGCATGAATTATGATTATTCTCTGGGCCAATAAGGGAGGCTGCAGTCATGGAAGGCTTTTTACAAAGAGGGGGGATGAGTGGCAAGGTCCAGGGAGAGGTCAGCCTTGTTCCCACTCCCTGTAAGGCCACCTCCAACCCATGTCCAGCGGCCTCCCTTCCCTGGCTCCCTCCTTCTGGTCAGTTGATTCCTGACCTGGGACTCTGTAGGTTCTCCCTGAAACAGCCACACGTGGAATATTGTGTCCAGTTTTGGTCGCCACAATATAAAAAAGATGCTGAGACTCTGGAAAGAGTGCAGAGAAGAGCAACGAAAAGGATCAGGAATCTGGAGGCTAAAACATACGAAGGACGGTTGCAGGAATTGCAACCGTCTAGTTGAATGAAAAGAAGGACCCGGGTGACATGATAGCAGTATTTGAGGGGCTGCCCCAAAGAAGAGGGGGTCAAGCTATGCTCCAAAGCGCCTGAAGGCAGGACAAGAAGCAACGGATGGAAACCAATCAAGGAGAGAAACAACCTAGAACTAAGGAGAAACTTCCTGACAGTGAGAACAATTAATCTGGGGAAATCGTTGCTTTCAGAAGTTGTGGCTGCTCCAACATTGGAGTTTTCTAAGAGGAGATTGGACACCCAATTGTTCAGAACGGTATAGAATCTCCTGCTTGAGCAAGGGGTTGGACTAGAAGACCTCCAAGGTCCCTTCCAACGCTGTGACTCTGTTATTCAGCTGTCCCTTTTCCTGCAGCGCCACGAAGACGGTGTCCAAAGCCCCACAGACGAGGCATCTGTGTCATTCAGTGCCAATCAGATGATGACTGTGCGAAAGGATCGTTCTGCTGCTCCACCGGCTGCGGCTTTGTCTGCCGAACGGCGAAGGTGCGACTCCCATTTCAGGAGGGGGGGATGGAGATCGAAAATGCGGAAGTGGATGCCTGAGGCTTCGCTTCCTTCAGGCTTACCTGCCCTCCCCCCATTGCTGTCGGGTGCTAGATGAGGGCCCCACCTTTTCCTGGGCACCAGGAAGGGCTCCCTGCGCATGCAAGGCCTGTCCTGACTGTGGCAGGGTGGGGGCAGCGGCTGGCCTGGGGTCCCCTGGACCACAAGAACAGGAGCCTGGGGGGGGGGGTGAAGGGGAAACCCCTCATGGGAAGGGAGGAATCCCTAATGCGAAGCGGATGTTTCCCCCTCCCTCAGGACTGGGCCTCTTCCTTGATGGACGGGCCCTCCTGCCACTTGGTCACGCTCAGGGCCAGTGACCTGGGAGGGGGGAGCAGACTCTGCCCCTCCCTGCGGAGGGGGGTCTCTGCTGCTTCCCCAAGGTGAATGTCTCTCCTTTCCTTCAACAGGACCGCTGACCCTTTCCCAGGGAGAAGGTCCCGGCCTCAGGGTGGCCTTCTTGGATCCACCTCAAAGTGAAGACCTGACTATGCTGACAGTCTTCCTCCTCCTCTCCTCCTCCTCCTCTTCACTAACTCACTCAGTCCGCCCTCCTTATCCTCCTCCTCCCTCCCCCCTTCCCCTCCTTCCCTCCTTGCTCCTCCTCCTCCTTTCTCCTCTCCTCCCTTCCCCTCCCTCCTTCCCTCATACTCATCCCTCCCACTATACTCTCCTTTCCGCCTCCTCCACCTCCCTCATCCCTCCTTGCTCCCCTCCTTGCTCTCTCCCTCTCTCTCTCTCTCAATCCCCCTTACTACTCCCTCCCTCCTTCCCTCCTTCCCTCCTTGCCCCATTGCTCTCCCCTCCTTTCTCCTCTCCTCCATCCCCCTCCCTAATTCCCTCTGTTAATCCTAATACTCCTCCATCATCACTACTTGCTCTCCTCCCCTTTCTCTCCTATCCTCTCCCCTCCTACCCTCATTACTCCTCCTCTCCTTTCTCTCTCTCCCTCCCCCTCCCTCCTTCCCTTGACTCTCCTCCTCCTCCCTCCCTCACCCTCCTGCTCCTCTCCTCCTTTCTCTCCTCCCTTCGCCCTCCTTCCCTCATTTTTCCCGTTTACTCCTCCCCCCACCCTCCCTTTCACTCGTTACGCCTCTACTCCTCCTCCCTCCCCCTCCCTCATTACTCCTCCCTCCCTCCTTCCCTTATTACTCTTCCTACTACTCCTCTCTCCTTCCCTCCTTGCTCCTCCTCCTCCCTCCCTCCCTCCTCCGTCGGAGGGCTCTTTGCTCCTCTGGCTGTTCCTACTCCTGGCTCATCTTCTTGCTCCCCCCTCTGATGGAGATGAGCCCCTCCCCAATAAAAGATCTTTTTCTCCCACCCAAATCCCCTGCAGTGTTTCATTTTTTTCCGTAACCATCTCGACTTGGACTGACCATCTCGGGGGGGGGGGCAGCAGCCTCACTTTGCACCCCCCTTGAGGAAGCCTTGGCGCTCTTCCCACCAGCCTCCCTCACCGGAGAGTTTCAAGCCAAGGTTGGCAGCCATTGCTGTGAGGGTCCCTGCCCTGGGCCGGGGCTGGAGTAGAAGACCTCCCGGTGCCCCTCCCAACCCAAGGATTCTCTGGCCACGTTCAGAGGGGTGAGAGACCTCTCCCAGATCAGTTCAGGGCACAATCGAAGAAGGGGGAGGGAGGGGGGTCCAGGCCCAGCCTCCTGAGCCACGGTTTCTCTGCCACAAACCCCCGTGCAAATTGCAAGCCTTTGCCACATTTCTCTCTCCCTTCCTCCCAATAATGCAAATTAGTGTGTGGGGGGGGGGGAACGCTACCTTCTAATGAACTTGTGGAAGAAGTGAGGCTAAGAGAGGATCTCCCAGAAATCTTGGCTGTCCATTTCCCCCTCCTCAGAATAACTGAATAACAGAATAACAGGGTTGGAAGGGACCTTGGAGGTCATCTAGTCCAACTGCCTGCTCAGGCAGGAAACCCTATACCATTTCAGACAAATGGTTGCCCAATTTCTTCTTAAAAACTTCCAGTGTTGGAGCATTCACAACTTCTGGAGGCAACTTCTGTTCCACTGGTTGATTGTCCTCATTGTGAGGAAGTTTCTCCTTAATTCCAGGTTGCTTCTCTTTGGTCAGTTTCCAACCATTGTTTCTCCTCCTGTCCTCTGGTGCTTTGGAGAATAACGACTCCCTCTTCTTTGGGGCAGCTCCTGAGATATTGGGACATTGCTATCATGTCATGTTCTCCTCCTCCTTCCCCATTCCTCTTCCTCCTCTTCCTTTTTTCTCCTCCCCTCTTCTGCATTCCTCCTTCCACCTCCTCTTCCTCCTCCTCCTCCTCCTCCTCCTCTTTTTCCCTCCTCCTCCCTCCCCTCCAATTAACCAGTGGAACAGCTTGCCTCCAGAGGTTGTGGGTGCTTCATCACTGGAAGTTTTCAAGAGGAGACTGGACAACCACTTGTCCAGAATGGTATAGGGTCTCCTGCTTGAGCAGGGGGTTGGACTAGAAGACCTCCAGGGTCCTTTCCAGCTCTATTATGCTATTATTTCTTTTTTCCCCTCCTTCCTCCCCTCCTCCTCCTCCTTCTCCTCCTTCCTTATCCCCCCACCTCCTCCTTGCCCCCTTCTTGTGCTGCTCCTGCAGGGCTGCTGGACGCTAGTCCCTTTGGCTCCTTCTTGCTAGCTGCCCATCAGCTGACCAAACACGAAACAAACTCTCCCACACCCAGGTTCACACCGTTTGGTGAAGTTTCAGTGTCTTTAATGTTGTCTTTCATTATGTACAAGCAGAGCAGTTTGGGGTTTGAGTGATTGGTTGGTTGGTTGGTTGGTTGGTTGGTTGGTTGGTTGGTTGGTTGGTTGGTTCGTTCATTCGTTCATTCATTGATCAGCCTTCTATCCCAACTCTCCCCCAGGACAGCACGCATACAGAAACAGACACACACACACACACACACACCTCCCCCATCTTTTCTCCACCCCTTTGCCCTGTAAGGCACATTGGGCTGGGAAAGACTGAGCAGTGAGTGTCCAGGAGGGTCTCCAGCTTCCAGCCCACCCTTCAGCCATTGCCTGCCTGACTTCCATTCCCTCTTTCCCCAGATTTGGGGCTTCCTGAATCAGGATGGGGCCATTTTGTGCCTGGGCTGACTCAAGGCTGCCCCCCAGCTCTGAAGGTGGAAGCTTTGGCCCTGCTGCAGCCAAGTCGGGTCCCCAAGGGCCAAGGGCCCCCCTGTGCTTGGGACCCCCTCTATCCCCCTTTCTCTTGAGACCCCACTGCCAGGTAAGCAACACTTTTCCTGGGGTCAAGCGGAGAGAGAGTGAAAGGGAGTCCCCTCTGGCCAGGGGATTGCCAGTCCCTCATCTAATCTGTTGGGGGGGGGAACAGAGAACCACCCTTTCTCAACACGCATGTAAAGGGAAATGAAGCTCTTTAAGGGGAGGGTCATAGCCAAGGGACACGCCAACCGGGTCCAGCCCAGGCAGTGGGAGAAAGTGTCCTTTGGAGGCAACTTCACAGACACACAAAGCAGACTGTACGGAGGGGCATGGGAGGGGGGGGGACAGGCAAGGTATCTTAAATCACTCAGAGGCGTCCTCCTTGTCCTATCTCGGCGGCAGAGTCGGGGGTCCAGGAAAGCAGCTGAGCCGGGAGTCCAATCTGGTGATTTTTGCCATCTCTGTTCCGGCCAATGGTTAGGCGCTCCCTGGAAATGGAAGGAGGGTGGGTCAGACTGTGGGGGAAATGGAAGGAGGGTGGTTCAGACTGTGGGGGCAATGGAGACTATCCTGGATATTGGCAATAAAGTCATCAAGAAACACAGGAACGTTGCATCCTAGGTTTAAAATGGCAGGGGAGATGCCCACTGGGCGAAAACTCTAAAACAGAGGTGTCCAATCTTGGCAACTTTAAAACTTGTGGACTTCACTCTTGTGTCCAACCTCCAAAAGGAATCTTGACCTCTGTTGACACAGATCTTGTTTTATTTAGACCAGGGGTCTCTAACCTAGGCAACATTAAGACCTGTGGACTTCAATTCCCAGAATTCCCCAAGGAGTTGAAGTCCACAGGTCTTAAAGTTGTCCAGGTTGGACACCCCTGGTCTAAATAAAACAAGATCTGTGTCAACAGAGTCTCCTTGGATGGACAATCCAGGGGCAAATTGCAAGGGGGAGCAGGCCTCCCCAGCTGCCCCACGGCCCCTCAGTGTGAAAGGGCTACCAGATAGTCTGTTCCCAGGACAAGCCACCCAACCAAGAAGCCCTGCCTGGCATGATGTAACTCACTCAACCGGGCAAGTGTTGACCGCCTTGGCCACAGCTGTCTTTGTGATCTCCCACCGGTCAAGCCACCAGAGAAGAGACTGGCACAAAACGTGCTAAGCCTTGGATGAAGGCCTTATCTGCTGCCCACTGATGGTCACCTTCCTGTTTCAATGGAGGAAGGGCCCCGGCTCCCTTTCCTTTCCCACCAGGCATTGCTTGTGGTGTGCAGAATAACAGAATAACAGAGCTGGAAGAGACCTTGGAGGTCTTCCAGTCCAACCCCCTGCTCAAGCGGGAGACCCTACACCATTTCAGACAGATGGTTATCCAATCTCTTCTTGAAAACCTCCAGTGTTGGAGCACCCACAACTTCTGGAGGCAACTCATTCCATTGGCTAATTGTTCTCACTCATAGGAAGTTTCTCCTAGATTGCTTCTCTCCTTGATTAGTTTCCATCTGTTGCTTCTTGTCCTGCCTTCAGGTGCTTTGGAGAACAGGTTGACCCCCCTCTTCTTTGGGGAAGCCCCTCAAATATTGGAAGACCGCTGTCATGTCACCCCCAGTCCATTTTCATGTGGACTGAGCAGGTGTAAACCACTGCTCAGAACCCCGGATGTTTTTACACATGCCAACTTGCTCAACTAAGAGGATTCAGGCTTTGAAGAGGTGGCCTTGAGATCTTGTGCCCACTCTGACTGACAGGCTGCAGGCCCCGGGGACGGTGAAGGTTGTGTGGGTCAAGACCCACAAGTGCATGGAAGTCCTTGGAGGCAGAATAGCAGCAACCTTCTCAGGCAGGCAGAGAGAAAGATTGCTGGTCCTGTTTTCAAAAATAAGCCTAGTGAACTTCCACAAAGCTCTAAAGACACATTTATAAGGACCTCGTGTAAAACCTGACTAACCCATCAGAAAGTATGACAGACATTATGCAGACATTATGCAGGCAGAGGTTTCTTGGAAACCAGTGTCCAGTCTCCCCAAACTAGAATGACCCAGGAGGGCAGATCCTAGCAAGATCAATGAATGACTAAGCTGTATCTACAAGTCCACAAGTCATAAAAGGGCCAAGTTTGAAGACCCCTGATCTATAGCAAAAAAATTGAGTTCAGTGGTGGACCAAACTACTTTGAATGTGGAAAGAAGCAAAGAACCAGGGGTACAGTATTTTCAATATTTGAGGGGCTGTCACGGAGAAGAGGGGGTCCACCTACTGTATTCTCCAAAGCACCTGAGGGCAGGACAAGAAGCAACGGATGGAAACTAATCAAGGAGAGATTCAGCCTAGAACTAAGAAATTTCTAGAGAGAGAAAACAATTCATCAGTGGAATGGGTTGCCTTTAGAAGTTGTGAGTGCTTCATCACGCTAGATTTTCAAGAAGTGGTATAGGATAGGGTCTCCTGCTTGACGGTCCCTTCCAACTCTGTTATTCTGCTATGAGCCGTGGGCTAGGAACGAGTCAAAATGGTAGCAGACCAAGTTGGTGCTATGATTAGCAGGACCTGATTGATGGCCACCTCCCAGAAGTTGAAAGTATTTCAAATCATCCGTACCATCGCCAACTGAGAGGTGGCCTCAAAAGGAAGAGCCGTGTAGCTCCAAAGAAGATCTGGAGGACTATCGCTGGTGTCCTACTAGGCCCATGAGAAGGGCCTTCAACTGTCTACTTTTGGGAGCCTCCTAGTATTTGCTTTTGGCTGGGCAGAGCTTAGTACTCACCCTTGGTCGATCTACAGGTTCTGAGACAATGACTTTCAGATTCAAAATTGTTCTTGTTGCCACCGCAGCCACCATAGATGAATCGCTCACATTTGAGAGTGGAAACGTTGAAGAAGAAGCGTGGGAACATCGCCTTGCAGATGCCACAGACAGAGGGCAGCTGGCAAACATCTGCAGCAGCCAGAGAGAGACACAAGATGAGACAGGAGACAAAGGGAAATCATCTCTAGAAGTCCCCTAGGAGGGGAAATATTCCTGGAAAGTCCCCTGATATTTAGAAGCTCATTTTTGATGTATGTATATTCCGCAGTGAGTTACGGAAAATAAAAAAGAACATCAAATACCGGAACGGTAGAGAGCGGTTCACTGAGGTTGCCGTAAGTGGCGCCATCTTGAGGCCAATCCCCCCACCCACGGTCATTGAATTGAATTGAATTGAATTGAATACTTTATTTGGCCAAGTGTGATTAGACACACAAGGAATATGTCTCCGGCGCAGAAGCCCTCAGTGTACGTGCAAAGCAAAATAATAATAATAATAATAATAATAATAATAATAATAATAATAATAATAATAATAATAATAATAATAATAATAATAATAATAATAATAATAATAATAATAATAATAATAATAATAATAATAATAACAATAACAATAACAATAACAACAACAACAACAACAACAACAACAACAATGGTGTTCAAGTGGTGCTCCAGTTGTTTTGGGATTGCACCCAAAATACAAAGACCTACAAATAGAAATAGAAAGACTGTGGCAAAGGCAAGCAAGGGTACTACCAATAGTAATAGGCGCCTTGGGTGCAATCCCAAAACAACTGGAGCACCACTTGGACACCATCATCGGCATTGACAAATTCGCCATTAGTCAATTGCAAAAGGCGGCCTTACTAGGAACCGCTTCCATCCTGCGACGAGATCTGTAATACCATCAAACATCCACATCTGCCTATCCCAGGTCCTTGGTAAGGACTCGATAGGTAGACAAAAATGCCAAATCCAGTCTGAACATCTGGCTGACTGTGCGATGATCATCAATAATAATAATAATACAACCAATGGGGGGAGAAAAAATGCATGACATCCACCTTCTCAGAAAGGCGGGGGGGGGATGTTTTGCAGGAGAAGGTTTGGCTGCTCCCAGCCCACAGTAGGGTGGGATGTGCCTATGAAAGTGGGGCATTGCTCTCCCTTGCACAAAGCCAATCCTGTCTTTGGGTTGACATGGTAAGCCTCATGCCCTAAAGTTGGCAGATGTCAGGTCTCCTAGGAACCAAGCAAGATACATCAAGTTATCTCAAAGGTGCTTTTTCACGAGGCCACTGGACTTTCTTGTTTTTCTTTGAAGACGTTTCGCTTCTCATCCAAGAAGCTTCTTCAGCTCTGGCTGGATGATGGGCAACAGTGAAGGGATACAGGACAGAAAATATCCTGCAGCCAAGAAGGCTCCACACACATTTGCACTACTCAGGTGACCCTGACGACACAAGTAAACCTCCAAGTGGCCTCAACGACTCTCTAAAAATGCAAATGAGCAGCTGTCTGCAAGGAGTATAAATACTTCCATTCCCCACCATCCATCAGAACCTGAGGAAGCTTCTTGGAAACATCTTCAAAGAAAAACAAGAAAGTCCAGTTGCCTCTTGAAAAAGCACCTTTGGGACAACTATGACCTGGATGACTGAGAATCTCCATAAATATACACCTAGTTACTTCCAAGTAATTTCCTTCACGGTTCCCCACTTACAGACAGAATCTCGCCATACTAAAGGAACTATCTGCATATTATAGATAATACTGTGAGCATCTCTAGGGAGGAGCCATCTTAACTCTCTTCCTCCCAACCATACTATCTACTGCCTCTTTGCTTTCTGGAATGCAGCCTCTCCCTCCTGGGAATCCAGACTACATTCCACTACACATCTCTCTTTCTTTTCTCTAGACTGGCCATACCTAATTCCTGCAACCATTCGTCATATCTATCTATCTATCTATCTATCTATCTATCTATCTATCTATCTATCTATCTATCTATCTATCTATCTATCTATCTATCTATCTATCTATCTATCTATCTATCTATCTATCTATCTATCTACCTATCTTTCATCTATTATCTATTTATCTATCTATCTATCTATCTACCTCCCCCCCTCTCTCTCTCTCTCTCTCTCTCTATCTATCTACCTATCTACCTATCTATCTTTCATCTATTATCTATTTATCTATCTATCTACCTCCCCCCCCTCTCTCTCTCTCTATCTATCTATCTATCTATCTATCTATCTATCTATCTATCTATCTATCTATCTATCTATCTATCTATCTATCTATCTATCTATCTATCTTTCATCTATTATCTATTTATCTATCGACTATTCATCTATCTATCTTTCTTTCTCTTTCTTTCTTTCTTTCATCTATCTATCTATCTATCTATCATCTGTCTGTCTGTCTATCTATCTCTAGCTATCTATTATCTATCATTTATCTATCTTTCATTCATCTATCTATCAATCAATCATCTGTCTGTCTGTGTGTCTATCTATCTATCATCTATCTATCTATCTCTTTCATTCATCTATTATCTATCTATCTATCTATCTATCTATTTATCTGAATAGAACTGGAAGGGATCTTGGAGGTCTTCTAGTCCAACCTCCTGTTCAAACAGGGGACCCTATACCATTTCAGACAAATGGCTGTCCAACCTCTTCTTAAAAACCTCCAGTGATGGAGCACCCACGATTTCTGGAGGCAGGTTGTTCCACTGGTTAATTGTCCTCCCTGTCAGGAAGTTCCTCCTTAATTCCGGGTTGCTTCTCTCCTTGATTAGCTGCCATCCGTTGCTTCTTCCCCTGCCTTTAGATGCTTTGGAGAAGAGGTGGACCCTGTCCTCTTTGTGGCAGCCCCTCAAGTAATGAAATACTGCTATCGTGTCCCCCCCAGTCCTTCTTTTCTCCAGACTCTCAGAAAGCTGAGAGGGAAAGAGGAAGGAGCGAAGGAAGGAGCAAGTGAGGGGTAAACAAATCTCCAGAGCCGTCAAAGCAAAGTCAAGAAGCCAAACAGGCTGGGCAGCTCCCTGAGGCGAAGGGGGGAGGCCGGAAGGGATGCAACCTCCAGAGCTCTGTGTCATCCCCTCCCCGGAGGAATGCAACCCTGGCCGCCTGCCTCCGCTTGGTCAACAGCCACCGGGCCCCACCCTGGCGATGATGACACACCGGGGAGCTTCCCTTGCAGCACTAATCCCAGA
This sequence comes from Azemiops feae, assembly GCA_023970755.1. NCBI lineage: Eukaryota > Metazoa > Chordata > Lepidosauria > Squamata > Viperidae > Azemiops > Azemiops feae. Next base: position 23,632 of record JALGBA010002463.1, read on the forward strand.
AACTGGAAGACATGCCAGGCGTGCAATGCAGAAGTGTGGAGGGGGAGAGGGCAGGTATCGGGATTCTTACCCCCCCTCCCAGAGCCAAATCCTCCCTCCCTCCCTCCCTCCACACTCCCCCCTTCAGCCTAAGGCAGGCGAGGAAGTTGCAATTCAAGCCTTGCAAAGGAGCCGGGTTTTTTGCAGGGGCAGCTGGCACTGGGCATAGCTGCCCCTGGAAAGATTGTCTCCACTTGGGGGGGGTGTCCCAGAGGGGCTTTTTCAAAAGGCAACTGGACTTTCTTGAGTTTTTTTCCCCCTTGTGGGAAGTCAGCCCCCCCCCAGAGAAGGAAATATTAAAAGGGCAGAAAAATATATTTCCTCAAAGGATCTTGAAGAGGCAGAAAAGCATGCCCAGTTTTTCTTAATAGCCCCAAGTCTCCCTCCCCCAAGCAGAAACCAGCTCTGTAGAAATGCAGATGGAGGCCCCCAGCTAGAAGATCAAGAAGACAAAGACACCTAAAATCTACATACCCCACCCAAACTCTAAGACAGGACATAATAGGATTAACCCACAGACTCAGGTCAAAGTTCATGCCACAGGAACAACTCCACAAACAAAAGGCTCCAGAGGGTATAAAAACCCACTCCCTACATGTGCTCACTCTCCTCTTTTCTTCCAGAGCCATCTTTCTGTCTGGCTCTCCTCCTTCAATAAACTGCAACCTTCTCTCTAAAGCAGTCGCCATGTTGTTTATTCCCAGCTTGGACTGAACCATGATGAAGACTTTTCCTTCAACACCCTTGAAAAGCTTGCGCTTCTCATCCAAAAATCTGGAGGCTTTTAAAAAGAGACTGGACCGCCACTTGACGGGAATGGTATCGGGCCTCCTGCTTGGGGGGGAGGGGATTGGATTAGAAGACCTCCGAGAAGAAGACCTTCCTGTTCTGTTGTTCTGTTAAGAAGCTTCTGCAGTTCCAACTTCTGAATTCACAGGAGAAGCTGCTTGGAGGAGAAGCGAAATGTTTTCAAGGGGGGGGAAAAAGTCCAGTTGCCTTTTGCAAAAGCACCTCTGGGACAGCTGCCCCCCCCCAAGCTGCCCCCAACCCAGAGTAGAGTAGTCAAAGGCTTCCCTGTGGGGGTGCTGCAACGGTCGTAAGTATGAAACTGGTCATAAGTCAGTTTTTTCAGTGGTGTTATAACTTTGAACAGTCACTAAACGAACTTTGTAAGCTCGTGAGGACTACCTATACGCCACCCCACTCTGCCCCCTTCGTTTCTGCCTTGGCTTCGAGTGGGCCAGGCCCAGCCCACAAGATCTGCCACAGGGGCCAAATGCAGCCATTGTGATGCCCCACAAAGGAGATCTGGCACCTAGCCAGGAGTCCC
>JALGBA010002463.1:30000-45000 GCA_023970755.1 Azemiops feae
TTGTGGCTGGGAAGCATTTGTTATTTAACATGCTATAAACTTTATGTTTTGAAACTTTCTTGTAATTTGTTAAGTTTAATCCTGTCAGACAATGTCTGAGGGTGTTGTGTGTTTATATGTAATGTATTCTGTTCATATATATGTGTGTGTGTGTGTGTGGCCACCCAAAAATATTATGTTTAACCTTGGAATGGTGAGAAAAATGGGAGTTGGTAAAGGGCCCTATACAAGAACCACATGTTTGGTTGACATCAGCTCTTGATTTTTCTCGCTATTTGCAGGACAAGTTATATGTCTTAATAAATGTTGTTTTTAACAGTATTTCTGTATTTATGTTTATCTATAAGAGGGTCAAACCCTCTCTAATAAATGGTATGCCTGGAGAAAGTATGAAATGAAAAAATTGTATGTGGAACTATTTGTATGAAAGCAGTTAGCGTGGAATTGAATAAGTTTATTTGATGATATATAAGTGCGTGCTAGCCCTCAAATCCCACCCATTTTTCCTTAGGCTGTGAAAGAAATAATGAATGATAGATTTTGCTATTGTAAAAGTAATTTAAGAGCAATAGTAAGTGTTTTCAATCAAGGAGACAAAACTATTCTTTGGCACTACTAGCCACAAAACGGAAGCTCTAGCTGCAGCCCTGCAAAACAACAACCCATTTCCGGCTTTTTCTCCGCCTGCTATTCTTTTTACCCCCCTCCCCTCCCTTACATCTGCTTTGCTACTCTCTTATGACTCACTCACTTTATGTGGTGCTTCATTTCCCCCTGCACTTTTGACATGCTCTATGGAACCTACAGTCTTGCTCCAAATTATTCCAAGCTACCCAATTTCAATAAAAAGGGGAGAGATATTAGCAAAGCTAATAATCCTCCCACCAGAGGACCCTCCCACTCCCTCTGAACTTTTTGTAATTATTATAAATTTATGGGGCCGTGATTTGCTCCACCAATTCAGTACAAAATTAAGCTTGGAATAATTATGTCACCTCCATCACCTCTTCGCCTTTCTCTTAAATCTGATAGTCATGCTTATTTTCATCAAAATAAAAAAGCGCTTGTGAAACAATTTGGAATAACCACTGCAGAAGCAACTGCTATTTTCCAGCAGTGTGCCACTTGCAGCAAGCAGGCCCACTCGCTCCCAATGGGGGTTAACCCCAGAGGAACAGAATGTTGCCAAATCTGGCAAATGGATGTTACACAATATGCCCCATTTGCCCCATGGAAATATCTTCATGTTTCCATTGACACCTTTTCTGGCTTCATCATTGCTACCCCTCAACGGGGTGAAGCCACTAAGCATGTCATTAATCACTGTATTCGTTCATTTGCAACGTTGGGATGCCCAAAGGAACTACAACTCCCAAGGCCAAGCCTTGGTTGAGCGCGCCCACCAGACGCTACAACATGCGCTGGAAAAATATAATCAGACACAAGGGAAAACTCCCCCTAGCCTCCCAGCCTTGCAAAACAGACTCAATTTGTGTTTATACACACTGAATTTTTTGAACTTTACTGGCACCCCATCAAACGACTTCCTGACCCCACCTGGAAAGGTCCTGCTGAACTCATCACCTGGGGACGGAGTTACGCCACCATCCAAACTAACGGTGAGACTTTGTGGGTCCCTGGTCGACATATCTGTCCCTACCATTCAAAAACAAAAACAGAGGACCTCTCCCCATCGGACGCTAACAACACTCCTCTGCTGAGTCATACCGGCAATTGACTCTCCACGCCCAGGAGATGACATTCATTATTTTACTCTTTTTATTTGCCCTCACCATCAGTAATAGTAAGGTTATCAAACCCGGAATTGTAACAAATGGAAAGATGATGTATGGACCCCAGAAGTCATCATTGCTTACTATGGACCTGCTATCTGGACCGAGGATGGTACCTATGGATATCGAACTCCCATTTATATGTTAAATCGCATTATTTGCTTATAAGCTGTATTAGAAATAATAACCAATGAAACTGTTCTTGCCATGAAACATTTGGCTTCACAAAGTGTAAAATCCAGAACGTATATTATGCAAAACCGCCTTGCTTTAGATTACTTATTAGCCAAAGAAGGGGGAGTATGTGGGAAATTTAATTTATCAAATTGTTGTATTGAAATTGATGACTCAGGTAATGTGATCGCTGAAGTCAGTGACAAAATGGTTCGTCTTGCTCATGTCCCTGTCCAAACTTGGAAGGGATTTGACATACAATCTCTTTTTGGGTCATGGTTTCCAAAATTGCCAGGCCTGCAAGCCATTGTTGCGCTTATTGGTATGATTGCTTTAGGATGCTTGATTTTGCCTTGTGTATTACCTATTTTCATTCGCACTATATCAAATAGCTTGTCACTGCTAGCAGAAAAACGTGCAACAGCTCAGGTAATGTCCTTGTGGGAAAGGCATGGGTACATTCCCCTCCCCACAGAAGCATCCCTCTGCACACCAGACTCTGACGATACGTCAGAATTTGTTGATTCTATGCAACTATGTAGGTCAACACCTACCCTGGATGGGAGGGAGTCGGAGGACCACCAACCCACAGGGCAGGAAACCTACCTTTAAAAAAAATAAAAACAGAGGAGATGTTGGGATTTTTATGGTTCAGGCTTCTATAGCAAGACTAGGCCAGTGGCCAGCTTACGTACTAGAGGCCTAGGACAATAAGAGCAAACCACATCCTTTGAAAGAAAGCGAGCTAGCTAGAAAAGCCACAGCAACGGGGCAAGTAGAAGAACCAAGGAAATAAGCTTGCACTTGCCTTCGCACATAAAATGATAGTTAACCGCATCCTATGCCAGCAACCACATCCTATAGAAAGCATCAACCAATCATATGTTAGAACGCTATTTAGGACTTATCCTACCCCGCAACAAGATGTAACCAATTGTATGCTAACTTACTTAATCACCTGCACACGCAGCCAATCATGTAACAAGCATGCACCTTTTCATATATGTTACCAAATAAAACAATGGGTCAGATCACACTCTGCGCTCATTTCACCCCGAGGAGAAATTGACTCTGTGTCTTTATTCTCGCTCCGTCCGGCGCGGGGCTGCCCGGATGCTCCCTCGTGGTGAGCCCGCTGGCAGCGAGAAAAGCCACAGTATTGGAAAAATAAGGAAACACTCTCCGAAGAAGGGATAATTAAGAAAATATTGGACTGTGCAGAAATGGATAGACTTACCTACTCAAGGATGCAGTCCTTGGAAAAGATATAGATAGATAGATAGATAGATAGATAGATAGATAGATAGATAGATAGATAGATAGATAGATAGATAGATAGATAGATAGATAGATAGATAGATAGATAGATAGATAGATAGATAGATAGATAGATTAGATAGATAGATAGATAGATAGATAGATAGATAGATAGATAGATAGATAGATAGATAGATAGATAGATAGATAGATAGATAGATAGATAGATAGATAGATAGATAGATAGATAGATAGATAGATAGATAGATAGATAGGTAGGTAGGTAGGTAGGTAGGTAGGTAGGTAGGTAGGTAGGTAGGTAGGAAGGTAGGAAGGTAGGAAGGTAGGTAGGTAGGTAGGTAGGTAGGTAGGAAGGAAGGAAGGAAGGAAGGTAGGTAGGTAGGTAGGTAGGAAGGAAGGAAGGAAGGTAGGTAGGTAGGTAGGTAGGTAGAGAGAGAGAGAGAGAGAGAGAGACGAGAGAGATGATAAAGAGAGAGAGAGAGACTTAAAGAAAAGGAAGACACAGACTATTTTCAAGTATGTGATGTGTTTTTTCAATGGCTGGAAAAACAGGGTAGAGACTAGGAATTGAATATGTATTGTTAAGTAAAACACATTGTTTACTAAGCACTTATGAATTATAAACTCAGAAAACTAATAAAATGTTATAAAAAGAAAAAAGAAAAGGCATCCTTTTGACTACCAGCAGAAACCCAATTGGTGCAGAGGAGCTAAAGGAGGCCAGGCAGCCCGTCAGAGCCCTTCTCCTAGAATAGGCCTCTGCAACCTTGACAACTTTAAGACTTGTGGACTTCAGCTGCCAGAATTCTGGCAGCTGAAGTCCACAAGTCTTAAAGTTGTCAAGGTTGCAGACCCCTGTCCTAGAAGGAGAACTTCAGGGACCACCTTCAGTGCCATCTTCTCTGCAACCCACCCGATTCTTCAAAGATCCAGGACTTGGGGCTGTTGATCTCCGAGCTTGGCAATTTGGCCTCAGACGTTTCATCTCCATGCCGGGGGGGGGGGGGGACACACACATCTTCAGCGCACTTTGAATCATGCTCGTCTGTCGGAGTGCACTGAAGATGTCACACACACACACACACACACTGAATGGAGACGAAATGTTTGCAGCCACATCGCCAAGCTCGGAGATCAAACCAACAGCCCAACACTAAACCTAACCCGAGCTACTAATATTCAAACACATCTCATCCAGGACTTTGCCAGGGGCGACGTGGAAAATTGACCACTTCCTCCTTGAATCAAGCTGAGAGTCAACAGGAAGGGACTACGCCTTGTCCAGAAGCAATTCCGGATGACTTCCAAGTGCTTCTCCAACTGGTTGGCCCACACAAAGGCAACCTAGAAGGAGAGCAAATTATATTTGCGCTTCCTGGTCCCGTCACCACTTCCACCTCCTCCAGTCTGCAGGATTCACGACTTCGTTCTCCAGCCTGCTCACCTGGAATCCAACGTGTCCACTCCACTCTCTGCCACAATTACCTAGGCTCTGGTCTCAGTGGGCACCACCCTCTCCATGAGCAACCTGAGGGACAGGCTCAGAATCAGAATAGAGCTGGAAGGGACCTTGGAGGTCTTCTAGTCCAGCCCCCCACTCAAGCAGGGGATCCTATACCAGACAATGCCAGTCCAGTCTCTTCTTAAAAACCTCGAATGGTGAAGCACCCACAATGTCTGAAAGCAAGCTGGTGGAACACTGGTTAATTGTCCTCACCGGCTCACACTCTTCCAGGCCATCCATCTAGACTTTAGCCCTCAGACACACAACACAACAAAATGAAAGTCATAACAGTCAGTGCCTGGGAGGTGATGAAAATGCCATCGGTTTAATGGTTATAGTCACTGGAAATCAATCTGTGAACAGAATGAATAGATGAATGAATGAATGAACGAACGAACGAACGAACGAACGAACGAACGAACGAACGAACGAACGAACGAACGAACGAACGGACGGACGGACGGACGGACGGACGGACGGACGGACGGACGAATGAATGAATGAATGAATGAATTTCTCTTCCTGGATGTTCAGGTTGAAGGCCAACCAGCTGGGCACCAGGCAGGTTGACACCCAGCTGTTAGGATTTACCCACTCCTGCCCTTTCAATACCCAATTGGTCCTGATCTTCCCAAGCATTCCTTCTCTGGCCTTGGAATCCGACTCACCATTCATGAAAAGCCACTTAAAATCCAAGAGACACGTCTGACTACTTAAAACGCAGCTTTAGTTTCCTTTAAAATCTAAGACCTCCAGCACTGCATCGTTCTGCAATGTTTCTGAAACTTCATTTCTCAATTAAACTTCCCTATTGATTAGTATCAAGTCAAGGAGAGCCGATCCTTCTGTGCTTACATCAACCCAAATTTTATTTTATTTTACTTTAAAGTTTGATTTGATGCAAGCAGTACTGTGCTTACATCACATTTTTTTTTATTTTATTGAATTTATTTGCCTCCCATCTCACCACATAATAGAATAGAATAGAGCTGGAAGGGACCTTGAGGGTCTTCTAGTCCAGCCCCCTACTCAAGCATGAGAACCTGCACCATCACAGACAAGTGACTGTCCAGCCTCTTTTTAAAAACCTCCAGTGATGGAGCGCCCACGATTTCTGGTGGCAGGCTGTTCCACTGGTTAATTGTCCTCACTGTCAGGAAGTTTCTCCTTAATTCCAGGTTGCTTCTCTCTTTGGTCAGTTTCCAACCATTGTTTCTCGTCCTGCCCTCTGGTGCTTTGGAGAATAACGTGACCCCCTCCTCTTTATGGCAGCCCCTCAAATACTGGAACACTGTTATTATGTCTCCCCTATTTCTTCTTTTCTCTAGACTATCCAGACCCTAGTCCTGCAGCCATTCTTCGTATGTTTTAGTCTCCAGGCCTTGGATCATCTTAGTTGCTCTTCTCTGCACTTTTTCCAAGGTCTCAACATCCTTTTTGTGATATGGTGACCAAAATTGGTTGCACAAGACAAGTCAGGAATTTTCAGGAAGGGCCACGCTCAGCAGAACTTGTGTTTTGACGAATGACAAGGGACATCAAGTCCCCCATAACTACAATTTATGGCATCTGCGTCTGTAACAAATTATGAGGATGACGAAATGGGGACCTGCTGTCATCACACATGTCGCAATTGTGTACTTCCATCACAACCTCTGATGTCCATATGTCAGTAATGGCAGCCGCATGACTACCTCATTACTCATGTTAGCATTTGCTCCCCCTTTCCCCCCTCCCCACAACCCCATGACTTCATGCATCTTTGGAAGATTCGCCCTCTGCTTGGACAGCCATTTGCCTGAAATTGTATAAAGCCTCCTGCTTGAGCATGGGGTTGGACTAGAAGACCTCCAAGGTCCCTTCCATTATTCTGTTATTCTCTTCTGTTATTCTGCACCACCCATCTTTTCTCCCTAACTGAGCAACTGGTAGCTGATACATCAACACAATTTTCGCTTGTTCCTCTGTCATTTTAACCTGGATGCTTTTTACACAATAGTTCCACGTTCGTTCGTTCGTATTTCTGATATTTTTGCCACACAGGGCAACTGACCCTGCCTCATTATAAATTCTCTTTAACAAGTTATATCTGTCACGGCTGTGTTTCTGTTAACGGGAATCACCTTACAAGGTTTTTGGTCAAATGTTAACGTTGCTCGGATGTTTCTGTCCTAAGAGTGCAGGACCATAATCTTTATTTCCCAAACTCTGAGCGTTAACAAAAGCCATAAATTTTATGAGGCAATGTCCTTTCGTACTTTCAACCAGTGGCTTAAGCAACCCCATTAACGCAACTCTCTCTCTCTCTCTCTCTCTCTCTCTCTCTCTCTCTCTCTCTCTCTCTGCCTTCAGGAGCCTCCTAATCTTTCTCTGAGGTTTCCATCTCAGGTTAGTTTTGAGGCCTATCATTCAAGATGGCCGCCCTTCGGCTAAGTACCATTTTGTCGAGTCCTTGTGGGGAACATTTTCTTTCAACTGTCCATCTCCTGGCACTGATGATGTTCCCTGGTTGGGTAATGAAACCCCTGCAAGAAAGCAACCCAGAGCACACCAAGGATTCCACAGTCCTCCTCCTCCTCCTCCTGCTCCTCCTCCTCCTCCTCCCTTCTAGCACTGATGATGTTTCCTAGTTGGGTCATGAAACGCCTGCAAGAAAACAATAAAACTCAGAGAGCACCAAGAACCACATATTTCAATCCTGAGCTACAAAAACTCTCTTCTATTGAGTCCATCATCCAGATAACTCAGAACATGAACCCAGAAATTAAATTAAATGTCTCCAACTAATATCACTTGTGTAGCCAAGTTTCACTTGTACTACTCTTCCTTCATTTGCCAGGCTTCCACTGACATCTCCAGGATCTTAGGCCTCCTTCCTAGATCTTCAGAGTCCCTAGTGATATGATGGTGGCTCTTCTTTCTATTATCTTTTTCTAGTCCCCAGCTGGGCTAGTGGAAAGGGAAGGCTGTCAGTGGGCATAATATAGCTTGAATATTCTTGTCACATCATAAATATTTGCTCTTGGCAGACATAAAATCAAAGAATCATACATTTAAAAGGGACTTTGGAAAACTTCTACTCTGTTGGGAAACTGCCAGGCAGGCTGAAAGGAGAGGGTCAAGTGAGGGCCTAGCTTGAAATCCTTGCGTAGCCAGAAATGGCATAAGCGTGAGCTCCTCCAAAATTGATGAAGCCTTGTCTGGTCATTCCCAGGGGAAGGAAAATAGGCAGTAGACAATAAAGTTAGTGGTTTTGATTATTCATTTGTGGCTGTGGTCACCCACAGCCAATAACTCCAACCTCCTATAGGGAAGGATTCCTCTGTCCATCCCAGACAATGCTTGCCCAAGCTTTATTTGAAAACCCCCAGTGATGGAGCCCCCATCCACCCCCTCACTCCTCCAGGAGACAGCCTGTTTCATTGCTCAGCAGCTCTCAAGGACAGGAAAGTCCTTCTGGTTTTGACCTTAGATTTCCCTCTGCAAAACCTCTCCTCATTCTTTTCCCAACCTCAGGTGCCGAGAGAATCAATCTACATCCTCTTCCTGGAGTCGGGAAGCTTCTCTCTGTTGGCTGATTTCAGGGAAGGTTTGGTTTGCTGAAAACCTCCAGGAAATGAAGCCTATATCAGAAGAATAATTGGGGAGTCCAACTCAAGTTGCGCAAGAATAAGTAAAATGAAATCCGGACAATTGTGAGAATTACAGAAAGAGTTGGAAGGGACCTTGGAGTCTTCTAGGCCAACTCAAGCAGGAGACTCTACCATTTCAGACAAATGGTTGTCCAATATTGTGTTAAAAACCTCCAGTGTTTGGAGCACCTACAACCTCTGGAGGCAAGTCGTTCCAGTAGGTTAATTGTTCTCACTGTCAGGAAATTCCTCCTCAGTTCCAGGTTGCTTCTCTCCTCGATTAGTTTCCATCCATTGTTTCTTGTCCTGCCTTCTGGTGTTTTGGAGAATAGCTTGACTCCCTCTTCTTTGGGGCAGCCCCTGAGATGCTGGAAGACTGCTATCCTGTCACCCCTCGTCCTTCTCTTCATTAAACTAGACATACCCAATTCCAGCAACCGTTCCTTATATGTTTTAGTCTCCAGTCCCCTAATCATCTTTGTTGCTCTTCTCTGCACTCTTTCCAGAGTCTCAACATAAGTTAACCAGTGGAACAGCTTGCCTCCAGAAATCGTGGGCGCTCCCTCACTGGAGGTTTTTAAGAAGAGACTAGACAGTCACTTGTCTGAGATGGTATAGGTTCTCCTGCTCGAGCAGGGGCTGGACTAGAAGACCTCCAAGGTCCCTTCCAGCTCTATTCTATTTTGTTCTGTTCTGTTCTGTTCTCCATTCTTTATTCTACTCTACTCTGTTCTATTCTATTCTATTCTATTCTATCTTTTTTATATTACCAGCAGGGGATGGACTCACCTTCGAGCCGAACCTGAGCTGACCACAGGAACAACGTATCAGGAGGTCACGACTCACTGTTGCATCAGTGCTTGCCATTCAACAGTTTTGTTTAAGGTTGCCCAATCCCTTCTGGGGGAAGGCAGAGCTGTCATTTGGCCTCTGTGGCATGTTTGCGTAACATTGTGCAAATGATTGCTCACATTCACCACAGTCTCTACTCCTCGTGGGTAGGGTCTGAAGCTGTGCTGGGCACAAAGTCTCCTTTGGGCCTGTGGTCTGCAGTGAAGGAGGAAGTGGTGTCCAGCTTGACTTCGGGGTTAGAGCCGTGCCCTTCTAGGCTCCTTCTAGGGCAGGGGTAGGCAACCTCGGCTCTTTTATGACTCATGGACTTCAACTCCCAGAGTTCCTGAGTTCCAGGGCCTGGAAGTGGGGCACATAGCTGCATCTGAAGCCCTTCAGGAAACGAGATCTACCAGGAGAATAAGCCAGGATTCCAACCGGAGCCAGGGTTGCACAAGAATAAATAAAAATGAAAGCCGGACAGCTTTGAGGAAAGGAGAATTATTTTATTCCCCAAACCAAAGAGATTAGCCTAGGGGGGGCAGCTAGAAAAAAATGGGGTACAGAAGCGTTGTTTTATAGGGGAGTTTGTCCTGGATGTGGAAGTGTGCACGTGCTGATTTCAGGGTGACCCCTGAGGCGTGTGGGCGTCTGTAGGCACACGTCATCTATGACGTTTATTCTGCTGAACGTGCAGAACAGGAGATGGTGCTAGTGGCTGCCTCTGGGAGGAAAGCCGCCTCTCTTGGAGGGAGGGGGAGGTGCCCCCCACCTTGAAGAAGCAGGGGTGCAGTCCCTTCTGAAGGTCCAGCTGCTCTGGACCCCAGCCACTTGGCTTAACTATCGTCTGTCCACCCATCTTCTCTCTTGTGGGAAGATGGTGAGAAGATGGTGGCGCACAGTTAGCGTGTCCAGGAGGAAGTGGATTATTAGTCTGGGTTCAAGTCCAGGCATGGATGAAAACAGGACTGATCTCATTGGCTGGTGAACTTCATAGTAACCTGTAACCAGGAGGAAATTCATTCGTTCTGGTCATATTGGCCCTTTGAAAGGTATTCAAAACAATCAATCAGGAGATCCTTCTGGACCATATTGAAGGTAGCTAGTAAGTCTATGGAGATTCTCCATCATCCAGGTCATGGTTGTCCAAAACGCTTTTCAAAAGGCAAGTGGACTTTTTTGGGGGGAGGGGGGTCCTTGAAAACATTTCACTTCTCATCCAAGAAGTTTTTTTTCAATTCTAATTGAATGGTGGGGGAATGAAAGGATTTATATTCTTTGCATTTGTCTGGTCACCAGCTCCCTTAAGGTCAGTCATTAGCTTTCTGAGAGCCTATCGAACAAAAGGACCAGGGGTGACATGATAGCAGTCTTCCAGTATCTGAGGGGCTGCCCCAAAGAAGAGGAAGTCAAGCTATTCTCCAAAGCTCCTGAAGGCAGGAGAAGAAGCAACGGACGGAAATCAAGGAGAGAAGCAACCTGGAACTAAGGAGAAACTTCCTGACAGTGAGAATTAAGCAATGGAAGGACTTCCTTCCAGAGGTTGTGGGTGCTTCATCACTGGAGGTTTTCAAGAAGAGACCGGACAGCCATTTTTCTGGAATGGTACAGGCTCTCCTGCTTGAGCAGGGGGTTGGACTAGAAGACCTCCAAGGTCCCTACCAGCCCTAGGATCCTATGATTCTATGGACTCTTCTAGCATTATTGTACAATTATAGGTTGCTATTCTTTCAATAGAATAGAGTAATAACTTTATTGCCACTTTGAATGTTCTCTAATCGGCATACATTAAAATGAAATTTCGTTGCATTCAGCTCTCAAAGGGTCACCACCTCCGACATGCACTACATAAATATGACATACATACATACATACATACATACATACATACATACATACATACATACATACATAAATAAATACAGAATTATGCATATGCCCACATATTTAAGAAGAGACTGAACAGCCATTTGTCTGAAATGGTATAGGGTTTCCTGCCTGAGCAGGGGGTTGGACTAGATGACCTCCAAGGTCCCTTCCAACTTTATTATTATTATTATTATTATTATTATTATTATTATTATTATTATTATTATTATTATTATTATTATTATTATTATTATTATTATTATTGTATGACAGAGAAACAACAGTCTAGTTCGGGTTATGTATAGATGTGCGTGGCAAGAAAAACGAATATTGCCCCTTTACCAGACGGAGGGCACAGGGAACAAAGCTGTTACAGCATCGGGTAGCCCTGCTATAAATACTTCGAAACCTCCTCCCAGAGGGGAGCAACAGGAACAGACCATAAAGTGGGTGTGTGGGGGTCTCTAACAATGCTTTGAGCTCTAAGCGCATAGCTCTTATAAGCAGCATCCTGAATATTTGTTTATATTACTGTGCATTATGTTTGTTTTTATATAATGCTTTCATTAAGTCCTGTAGTTTGCACCAGTGGGCACAGACAATAAAAAAAAATTTCTGTTTGCTCACTCAGTTTGCTTGCTCTTTAGAAACGCCTGCAATAAATTCCTCCCACAGTTCAACAGCAGCCCCCGCTTACTCAACAGGAAGCATTTGTGATGGGTGATCAGCAGCTATTTGGGTTAAATATTCATAGAATTCCAAGCCAGGATACTCCTAGTCCTTGCTTAGGCAGAATTATGAAACCAATAAGGGGAGGGGGACCAGAGAAGACACTCTCTTTTGTCTTTTGACATTCCCCGAATTGCCTCACGGCTCGAAAAACATCTCCCGGCCTTGTCTTCTGACTATACTGCATTGCTCTCCAAGGTGGGGCTGAAGCTTCTAGCTGTAGTGCCAGCCAAGTTGCTGCACCAGTTTCGGTCCTTCAGGTGTCTTTGGATGCTGCTCAGGACTCAGCCATGCTGGTGGGTTGGGCAGGAAGCAAAACTCCCAATGCGGTGGATGAAATCAGCAGAGCTGGAGGCCGGAGGGAGGAGAACTACTCCAAGAAGTTGTGGTTGCATAATTGCTGGAGGACAAAGATGGGGTTCTCGGTCTTCCTGTAGGAGGAATCATAGAATCCTAGGGCTGGAAGGGACTTTGGGGGGTCTTCTAATGATCCAGGATCTCTAAGCTTGGTCTCGGCCTTCTTGTAGAAGGGAACATAGAGTCCTAGGGCTAGAAGGGACCTTGGAGGTCTTCTAGTCCAAGGATCTCCAACCTTGGGAACTTTAAGACTTGTGGACTTCAACTCCCAGAATTCTCCAGCCAGAATTCTGGGAGTTGAAGTCCAGCCGCCTGCTCAAGGCAGGAGCCTCATACCATCCCAATCCAATGGTTGTCCAGTCTTCTTATGAAAACTGCCAGTGATGGAGCACCCACAACTTCTGGGGGCCAGTCGTTCCACTGATTGATTGTTCTCCTTTCTTCTCCAGCTGCCAGGGACAGAAAGATGTTTGCGTCAGGATTGGCTCTCCAAGGCCATGTTGAAGATAACATCTGCCTTCAAATCCATGAGTTTCTAAGATAACGTTTGCTCCATGGTCCAGCACTTCCTTCTGGGCAAAACTTTAAGATGGGTTTTCACATGTCTAAGGTGGGACTAGAACTCCCAACATCCTGGTGATTGGCACAAAGTCACCTAGCTGACTTTCATACCTCAGGCAGGACTAGAATTTTCATCTCCTGGTGATTGGACCAAAGTCACCCAACTGGCTTTCATGGCTAAGACGGGACTAGAATTCACCGTCTCCTGGTGATTGGCCCAAAGTCACCCAGTTGGCTTTCATCCCCAAGGCAGGACTAGAACTCACCGTCTCCTGGTGATTTCTCCAAAGTCACTCAGCTGGCTTTCAACCCCAAGGCAGGACTAGAACTCACCATCTCCTGGTTTCTAAGCAAGCATCTTCATCACTAGATGAAAATCTACTGGAAGGAGAGCCTCACTCCCCCCATCCCACTTGCCAGGCGCTGTCTCTGGCTTCCTGCCTAGACCAGCCCTCCTTTGGATGGCCTTCAAGGCGATGCAGGAAAAGTCAGCATTCTAAGTTTTTGCTGCACCTTTCGTGAGTCTAACTTTACATTTTGATGAGGAGAAGAGGCCTTGTAGGTGCCAATGCTTCCCTCTCTCTCTCTCTCTCTCTCTCTCTCTCTCTCTCTCCCTCTGCCTCTCTACCTCTCTCTCTCTCTGTGTCTCTATCTCTTATCTCTCTCTCTATCTATCTCTACCTCTCTACCTGTCTCTCTCTCTCACTATCTCTCTTTCTCTCTCTCCTTCTCTACCTCTCTCTCTCTCTCTCTCTCTACCTCTACCTCTATCTCTCTCTCACACACACTATCTATCTCTCTATCTTTCTATCTCAAGCTCTCTACCTCTCTCTCTATCTATCTATCTATCTATCTACCTCTACCTCTCTTTCTCTCTCTCTCTCACTCTCTATCTCTCTATTTCTCTGTCTATCTGTCTATCTCTCTACCTCTACCTCTACCTCTCTCTCTCTCTCTCTCTCTCTCTCTCTCTCTCTCTCTCTCTCTCTCTCTCTCTATCTATCTATCTATCTATCTATCTATCTATCTATCTATCTATCTATCAATCTATCTATCTTGCGAGTGCCAATGCTTCCCCTTCAGCTCCTGCCTCAGAAGGCTCCCCAAGTACCCTCACCCCAAAGATTCTTCTTTTGAGGAGCCAACAGGAGGGGTGCGAAGGCTCCTCTCCTGATCCTTTCTGCCCCTTTGCAAGCTTGGGGGGGTCACCGAGGGGCCAAACTGCCCTGATTCCAGGCTGGCATCTGGAAGTCTTCCCAGCAGGATTTCAATCAGACCTTGAACAGGCACAAACCAAAGTACAGTTTGCTAAGCTCGTTCCTGGCAGGAACAGGACCGATAACCGGGCAGGGTCCCCTGTCCCTTTGGCAGTGCTCGGCTGCCTCTCACTTCCAAAAAGTGACTTAAAAATCCAATGCCACGATAAGAGGTGAGAGAAGGGGTCAGGATCCATTTTTGAATATAAGATTAAGGCAGGGGTCCCCAAACATGGCAACATTAAGACTTGTGGACTTCAACTCCCAGAATTCCCCAGCTGGGGAATTCTGGGAGTTGAAGTCCACAAGTCTTAAAGAAGCCAAGTTTGGGGGGCCCTGGATTAATGACATGGTGTTGTTTATCCAGTGGCCCTTTTCTCGTGTTTAGATCGAGCAACTGAAGCTTGCAAGCAAAAGTCACTTGTGGGTTTGAGTCACCCCCTGCAGCCCCCACAGGCAGCCCCCACAATTTCCACGAGGCACAAAAGGCTGGTCCATTCCTACGGTAGTCTGCTCCGAACACCTGCTCCCTTTATGCCAATTAATGGTACGTTTGTCCATGCAGCATGTAACCAGGTTTTAAGGTGCTCCTGATGCCTGGGGATTGCAGAGAAGGCGGGCCACTTGCGTGGACCTCAGGATGACGCCCAGGAACATGGGCCAAGCCGCCTCTCTCAGGCAGGGCAGCCTTGCCAGCATTACTGGGTGATTGATGTTGATAGGGAAGATCATCACTGTTGCGAGGTACAACCTAGTTGGGTCATGAAACGTCTGCAAGAAAACAGCCAAGCTCAGGAAGCACCAAGGACCCCACAGCCCTCCTCCTCCTCCTCCTCCTCCTCTTCCACCCTGCAATCCCATTCCCGTCTAGCACTGATGATGTTCCCTGGTTGGGTAAGAAAACATCTACAAGAAAACAACCAAGCTCAGAGAGGACCAAGGATCTGACAGTCTTGCTCCTTCTTCTCCTCTTTCTCCTTCTCCTATTCCTCCTCTTCGTCCTCCTTCCCCTTGTC
>JALGBA010002463.1:50000-95981 GCA_023970755.1 Azemiops feae
CACGGACGAGGCCTCGTTTGGCTGGGTGGGAGGGAGGGAGCTTCATTATTCCAGCTCCCTCTCTTGCAACCCAGAGCTACTCTCAGCCAGCATTGCCGCCAGGAGATCCGTCCGTCTAGAGCTTTTCTGGGCCCCCACAGGAGCTTCCAGAGGGTGGATTCCTTCCCCCGTTGTCACAGGTAATATTTTCTTCTCCCAACCTGAATATTTGCCTCCAAAAAGAGGCAGCAGGTACCCCTTCAGGTAGGGATTCCCACCACCTGAGTTTGGTTGATTTCTTGCAGACGTTTCATTATCCAGACTGGGTAACATCATCGGTACTCATGAAATGTCTTCAAGAAAAAAAACCAAGCTCAAAGAACACCAAGGACCCCACAGTCCTCCTCCTCCTCCTCTTCCTCCTCGTCCCTTCTAGCACTGATGAAGTTCCCTAGTTCCGTAGCCAACTGGGGGACTTTGGGCCAATCACCAGGAGACGGTGAGTTCTAGTCCGGCCTTAGGCACACGTTGGTGCTGGATGTTGCATTTGCCTTCATTAGAAGTATTTGCGTTATTTTCAGGCCAATGTTCAGTTTTGTTTTCCTTCTTCCTGACTTCTGGGGTGTTAGAATTCTCCCGCAGACTGATCCATATTCCCCACCCCCAGCTTGCATTACAATTATTGATAAAAATACTGTGGGAAAGTTTGTCTGCAGAGGGGGCACACTCCTCCTCCTCCTCCTCCTCCCTACAAGCTCCTTTCAAAGGAATGGGCGCTTAGGCCACACACACAACCCGTCCCCCCAGGCGTAAGATCCTTCACTAGGAACTTAAAGTGTGTGCAGCACCTGATATAAACCCAGAATTTCTTTCCCTTGGCAAAGGGAAGTTTTTCTCTGCAGAGCACAAGGTGTTCTTTTCATCCCGAAAAGGAACAATGTTCAAAGGCTTCAGAATTCTCCCACGGGACGCAGTGATCTCTTAATTTAAGCTTAATTTAAGACAACCTGGAGGGAAATCTCCCAACACAGGTGCAGTGTTAATAGTACTCCCCTGTCAAAGCTTGAAAGGGGTGGATTTTGAGCCCGGAATCACACCAAAACAGGAAGGCAAAAAGCAATGCAAAAGCTTTAGATTTCAAGTATTGAACGTTTCCGGTTCAGTTAAGATGCCTTTGCTGAATGCTGAGGAATTTTGGTTTCAATAGTAATAATAATAATAATAATAAAGTTGGAAGGGACCTTGGAGGTCATCAAGTCCAACCCCCTGCTCAGGCAGGAAACCCTCTACCATTTCAGACAAATGGCTGTCCAGTCTCTTCTTAAAAACTTCCAGTGTTGGAGCATTCACCGCTTCTGGAGGCAGGTTGTTCCACTGGTTAATTGTTCTAACTGTCAGGAAGTTTCTCCTCAGTTCCAGGTTGCTTCTCTCCTTGATTAGTTTCCATCCGTTGCTTCTTGTCCTGCCCTCAGGCGCCTTGGAGAATAGCTTGACTCCCTCTTCTTTGGGGCAGCCCCTGAGATATTGGAAGACGGCTATCGTGTCACCCCTCGTCCTTCTCTTCTTTAAACTAGACATACCCAATTCCAGCAACCGTTCCTTATATGTTTTAGCCTCCAGTCCCCTAATAATTTTTATTGCTCTTCTCTGTACTCTTTCTAGAGTCTCAGCATCTTTTTTACTTGGTGGTGACCAAAACTGGATGCAGTATTCCAAGTGTGGCCTTACCAAGGCCTTGTAAAGTGGTATTAATACTTCACGTGATCTTGATTCTATCCCTATGTTAATGCAGCCCAGCACTGTGTTGGCCTTTTTGGCAACTGCAACACACGGCTGGGCTCCTATTTGAGTGATTGTCCACTAGGATTCCAAGATGCCTCTCACAGTTACTACTATTGAGCAAGGTACCACCTAGGAGAGAATATTTATACGAATGAAGGCGAATCCACGTGTCCCAGGATCATGTTGCAGGATCCAATCTGGGTCGGTCACCGGGACCAGATTTTGTCTTCCGAGCTTCCGGATTCCTGTTGGAGACATTCCCTGAGTCCGAAAGCTCGGAAAACTAAACTTCTGGTCCCGGTGATTGACCCAGATCGGGTCCTGCAGAATATTTGTAGCTCAAGGTGGAACGGTGCGCAGATGGTGTTACCCAGTTTAGTAATGAAACATCAGCAACAAAAGAATGAAGCTCAGAGAGCACCCCACAGTCGTCCTCCTCCTCCTCCTCCTCCTCCTCCATTCTACAGACCCCGCTCCCAGATGTTTGATAATGAAACATCTGCAAGAAAATAACAAGCTCAGAGAGCACCAAGGACCCCACAGTCCTCGTCCTCATCCTCCTCTTCCTTCACCTCCTCCTCCACTCTACAGTCCCCACTCCCAGATGTTTGATAATGAAACATCTGTAAGAAAATCGCCACGCTCAGAGAGCACCCAGAAGCTCACAATTTTTGGTTTTCTTTCTGTCCTAGGAATTATTGAGTTCAGAGATCACATCGTGCACTCAGCCATTGCTTCGTGACCGGACTGGACCTCAGCCTGAACAAGATTTGGACTCTGTTCCTTGTCCTTATGAGGCCCGTGGCCCTCCTCCTCCTCCTCCAGGCTTCCCTGGTGCTCTGGGCCAACCTCTGCATGGCCTCTGGAGACCCTGGTGAGTGAGGTCAAGCCAAGGGGGAGACAGAAAGGCTGGGGGTTCAGCCTCCCTCCCTTCCTTTCCCCAGCCTCCAAGCCCACGGCTGGCTCCCTCGTTCTCGCTGCCATCTCCTTCTTCCCGTTTTACGTCTCCAGGAATCTGCATCCTCCCTCCTGATGGAGGCCTCTGCTTCACCCTGCGGGAACGGTGGTACTTTGACTACGAGAAGAAGACCTGCCTGCCCTTCTCCTGGACGGGCTGCGGAGGAAACGAGAACAATTTTGAAAGCCAGCTTGAGTGCCAGAAAGCCTGCAGCCATTACGGTAAGCAGGAGAGCTGATCTCACAAGGGATGAGCAGAGGCCCTGGGATCAGATCATCTAGCAAGGGTTCCCCACCTTGCCAACTTTAGGACTTCAACTCCCAGCATTCCCCTGCCAGCAGCGCTGTAAATCTGTAACCTGCCAATCGTAACTATCAAAGACCAGATTTGATTTATGGTACTATATCCCATTTGCCTGTAATGTTCTGTAATGCATTTCTTAGTTGTTAAGTTTTGTTTCGTTTGTGAACTTCTGGAATGCTTTTTATATCCAGCAGAATTGGTGCTGTGGGTGGTCCCAATTCTCTCTACATCTGTCCCCCAATTGTTCTATATGAGCGGGTGGATGGATGGATGGATGGATGGATGGATGGATGGATGGATGGATGGATGGAAAGAGAGAGGGATGGGTGGAGAGAGGGAGATGGATAAATGGGTGAATGGATGGATGGATGGATGGATGGATGGATAGATAGATAGATAGATAGATAGATAGATAGATAGATAGATAGATAGATAGATAGATAGATAGATAGATAGATAGATAGATAGATAGATAGATAGATAGATAGATAGATAGATAGATAGATAGATAGATATATAGATAGATAGATAGATAGATAAAGATAGACAGGGGGGGGGGGGGGGGGATGGTTGGAGAGAGGGATGGGTGGAGAAGGAGAGGAGATAGAGAGAGAGAGAGAGAGAGGGTGGGTGGAAGAGGGAGCATAGATAGATAGATAGATAGATAGATAGTAGATAGTAGTAGATAGATAAATAGATAGATAGATAAGATTAGATATGAGATAGATAGATAGTATAGATAGATAGATAGATGATAGATAGATAGATAGATAGATAGATAGATAGATAGAAAGAGAGAGGGATGGGTGGAGAGAGGGAGATAGATAGATAGAGAGAGAGAGAAAGAGAGAGAGGGATGGGTGGAGAGAGGGATGGGTGGAGATAGATAGATAGACAGACAGACAGACAGACAGACAGACAGACAGACAGACAGACAGACAGACAGACAGACAGACAGACAGACAGACAGACAGACAGACAGACAGATAGATAGATAGATAGATAGATAGATATGGGTGGGTGGGTGGAGAGAGGGATAAATGGGTGAATGGATGGATGGATGGATGGATGGAGAGAGATGGATAGGGAGAGAGAAGGGAGAAAAAGAAAAAGAAATACACAGAAAGAAAAGCTAATCTTCTGGAACTGAATCATCTTGGGGGGGGGCGCAGGAAGAGGAGGCCATAACACCCCCCCACACACACACTTTGAAAGACCCAGCAGTTGCACTTCTTTCCTCTAGGCTCTTTTAATTGGTCCACTTGCTTCCTCTTCTCTAGAGGAAGATCTAGTGGCCCTCAGGAGGAAAACCTGCCCTTGGTTGCCCCACCTTTCCTCTTGACCACGCAAGGAAAGCTCTGGGTGGATTCCACTCGTCACCAGGGCGTGGGTGGGCAGGAGGAACACCTGAATCCCTTGTCCAACATTCCTAGCGTGATCCCAAGGGATTCTCTTGGCGCCAAAACTCTTGAGATGGTCCCAAGGAGAGTCTGTTGGCTTTGATTCTGGTGTGGAGATTCCCAGGGCCTCTCTTAAGGCAGGACATAAAACAAGACATAGGTCATAAAACAGGACATGAGTCTTAAATGCGTGTATTAGTTAGAAGAAGCAAAAAGGAAGTGTAAAATGTCAAACCACAAGTTCATCTGTCGGTCACATATGAGTGTCAAGCTTGAAGCTCTGTTACAAGTAACCACATATGTCTCGTTTCTATGTCTCGTTCTCGCTGGTAGCTAACCACAAATGTGCTGCCGGAAACTTAGATGCTTTGGCAAGACACCTGTGACCTCGATCCATGAGAGGGGGACAAGATATTTAGCTACTTTAGCATAGCAACAGGGGGGCTAACAGGGGCTAACAGGGGGCTGTAATTCAAGTAACCAATCAATGCTAACAAGTTACATTTCCGTGTTTTGCTGTTTCCGAAGAGTATATATGAACTTGTTTTATTATAAGAAGCTGTTCAGATGTGCTTACAAATGTATTGCTCTGAACCTTGCACAATAAATCAACTTCTTTTGATTCCGTGGTCTGAGTCCTGTGGTTTTCTGCAACACTCTCACCAGGGGACCTGACCACCACCATCACCCCGGGGGGGGGGGGGGGAGAAAAGACCCTTGCAGCTCATAAGTGGGAGAAAAGGGTGGCAGATGTGTCTTTTCCCCCCTTTTCCCCCTCTGTTCTTCTGAGGGCCAAATTTGGGGAGATTCTTCGAACGATCTTGCAAAATTGAATGTTTCCTTGTCCTTCCACGAGAGGTTGGGAGCCCAACGTGGACTCCGGACGCCTCCAGGATCCAAGTACTGATTCTGACACTCACCTTTTTTTCGCAGGCTAAACAGGACAATGCCGAGAGGAAATCCTTTGGGGAAAGAATCGGGCATAAAAACCAGCGGAGGCAAAATTTCATTCCTGGCATCGGGGAATCCCTTTCCCTGGGGCTAATCTTGAGGTTGCGTCAGCCAAATAAATAATATGCAGCATTACACAATGGAGCCCGTGTTTGTGACGAGAAGCAGTGTGTGATAGCAGTGTTCCAGTATTTGAGGGGCTGCCACAAAGAAGAGGAAGAGGTCATGTTATTCTCCAAAGCTCCAGAGGGCAGGACGAGAAACAATGGTTGAAACTGATCAAAGAGAGAAACAACCTGGAATTAAGGAGGAACTTCCCAACAGTGAGGACGGACAGCCAGTGGAACAGCTTGCCACCAGAAATCGTGGGCGCTCCATCACTGGAGGATTTTAAGAAGAGACTGGACAGTCACTTGTCTGAAAGGGTGTAGGTCAGTGGTGGCGAACCTACGGCACGGGTGCCAGAGGCGGCACTCAGAGCCCTCTCCGTGGGCACGCGGGCTGTCGCCCCAGTCCTAGGCCTTCAGCCGGGTTTTATAAAACCTTTTCGCTTTAGGCCTCCGCCGCCGTGTGCAAAAAAAAAAAAAAGATTCAATCAGTCAATTTCAACTTTTCGTGGGAAAGAAAAAGATCTTGCAAAGTTGGAATTGATTGATTGATTTTTAGTCCCACCCAGTCTGCCGTTACCACCGCAGCCACGCCCACCCAAGGGGGCCACGCCCACCCAATGGGCCACACCCACCCGGCACTCGAAGATGCATAAGTGGGTTTTGGGTTGCAGTTCGGGCACTCAGTCTCTAAAAGGTTCGCCATCACTGGTGTAGGGTCTCCTGCTTGAGCAGGGGGTTGGACTAGAAGACCTCCAAGGTGCCTTCCAGCTCTATTCTATTCTATTCTATTCTATTCTATTCTATTCTATTCTATTCTATTCTATTCTATTCTATTCTATTCTATTCTATTCTATTCTATTCTATTCTATTCAGTTGTAAGGGTCATGATATCATGATGATCAAAAGTGTGAATGAAATAATATTAGGAAAGGTCTCAGAATAAACAGAATAACAGAGTTGGAAGGGACCCTGGAGGTCTTCTAGTCCAACCCCTTCCTCAAGTAGGAGACCCTACACCATTTCAGTCAAGTGGCTATCCAGTCTCTTCTTGAAAACCTCCAGTGGTGGAGCATTCACAACATCTGGAAGCAAGCCTTTCCACTGGTTAATTGTCCTCGCTGTCAGGAAATTCCTCCTTAGTTCCAGGTTGCTTCTCTCCTTGATGAGTGTCCATTTGTTGCTTCTTATTCTGCCTTCTGGTGCTTTGGAGAATGGGTTGACCCCCTCCTCTTCTTTGTGGCAGCCCCTCAAATATTGGAAGACGGCTATCGTGTCACCCCCTGGTCCTTCTCTTCATTAAACTAGACGTGCCCAATTCCAGGTTAATGTATCCCCATTTTAGGAAGGATCCTGGCCACCTGAAGAACAAGCAACTGTTGAGGAACCAAAAGGTGAGGCTGATGAGGGCCAGCTGGAGGTGTTAGCTATGGCTGACTGGACCTGAGACATCCTCAGATATGGGAAGGGGTCCATGCCGGTAATGCAGCAAAATGGTTCAGCCTTGTTCCAGAAGACAGGTAAGATTACTAAAGGTGTCTGGGTTATGAGGCAGCAGATGTCAACTGCCCCTGGGGGGAAATGGCCTAACGTATATAATAGAATAGGAATAGGAATAGGAATAGGAATAGGAATAGGAATAGGAATAGGAATAGGAATAGGAATAGGAATAGGAATAGGAATAGGGATAGGGATAGGAATAGGAATAGAACAGAGCAGAGCAGAGCAGAGCAGAGCAGAGCAGAGCAGAGTAGAGTAGAGTAGAGTAGAGTAGAGTAGAATAGGGAATGGGGAATAGGGAATAGGGAATAGGGAATAGGGAATAGAACGGAACAGAACAGAACAGAACAGAACAGAATAGGAAGGGACCTTGGAGGTCTTCTAGTCCAGCCTCCTGCTCAAGCAGGAGATCCTATACCAGTGATGGCGAACCTTTTAGAGACTGAGTGCCCAAATACCAGCCCTTCCCCATCCTGCCTGCTCCACCTCTTCCCACCTCTTCCCACCCCTCCCACCCCTGCTCTGCCCCCCCACCCCCTGCCCCGCCCGCCCACAGGGCCACTCACCGCCTCCATGACCCACCGCAGATCACCCAGGCGGCCCAGCAGCGCCATGGCGGCTGCGCCCTCCACCCGTGCCCTGCAGCATCAACTGCGCGCAACGGGCGCGAGGGTGGAGTCTTGTCCCCGCTGCCCGGCTGCCATGTCCTTGGCTGCACTGCTCCGTACAGGCCGTGCCCGGGGGTGACTCTCCTCCAGGGGGGTTGCTGGTGAGGAGGGGGCCACAAGGGGAAGCGGGGTGGGGTGATGGTGCTCGTGCCCACAGAGAGGGCTCTGAGTGCCGCCTCTGGCACATGTGCCATAGGTTCGTCACTACTGTCCTATACCGTCTCAGACAAATGGTAAGAGCTGTTCAGCAACGGAGCAGTTGTGTCAGGGTGGCCTCCAGGCCTCTCGCCTGGCACTGATAAGAACTTGATCCCTGGCTTCTTTGCCCACCTCAGGATGTGAGTCACCAGGTGATTCAGGCAAGGGAAAATGCCTTTAAGGGGGAGGGGGGTGTCAAGTCTATTAATAGGTTACAGAAACCAAAGATGCACGGACTCGGTCTATGGGATACTGGGATACGTCAGAAAGCAATGATCAAAGAATAGAAGACTCTGAGCATAAACAGGACTGGAACAATAGAAATTGTTGATTCTAGATAACATCCCACAGGGGCAAATTTAAGGGTTACGTTACTCTTTCCCAACCTGGGTTCGTATCTTTCTTAAAACTTCCAAGTGTGTTCAAAATATGCTGTCTATTGTTCAGGACTGAAAAGACCAGTTCTTGTATCCCAAACAGTTGGATTTTGCCAAAAAGAGAAGGGGAAAAAAGGAGATGTTTTGCTGAACTTAAAACACAAGCCTAAAACTTAAATGTTAAAAGTGCTCATGTCACCTTTTAAAAGGCTAATAATGAAGTCTGGAGTTCCAGGTAAGATCAGAAGAGGCAGCCTCTCCTTGGCTGGAGAACTTTAAGGAGAACGGTTGGAGAAGCCATCTTGCTGCTTCCTCTGGAAGGGGCAGACACACACACACACACACACACACACACACACACGTCCAGTGCATGCGCCTTCTGAGCCCAGTCCTCATTTTGTTTCATCACACACCCGTCTTAAGCAACCCCTTCCACTGCATTCAACATAAAAACCAATGGAGGTCAGCTGAGAATGGCTTTCCTTCCTTCCTTCCTTCCTTCCTTCCTTCCTTCCTTCCTTCCTTCCTTCCTTCCTTCCTCCCTTCCGTTCGTTCCTTCGTTCCTCCCTCTTCCTTCCTTCTCTCTTTCTTTCTCTCTTTATTTTCCTTCCTTCTTTCATTTTTCTTCCTTCTCTCTTTCATATTTCCCTTCCTTTTTTCCTTCCTTCCTTCTTTCTTTCTTCCTTTCTTCCTCCCTTCCATCTCTCTTTTATATTTTCCCTTCCTTCCTTCTCTCTCTCTTTCATATTTTCCTTCCTTCCTTCCATCCATCCACCCGTTTCGTATTTCTTTCTTTCCTTCTTTCCTTTTTTTCTCCCATCCATTCTTCCTTTCTACCTTTCCGCTTTTCTTCTTTTCTTTCCGCAATGCGCTTCGTTTTCTGCTGCCCACTTGATCCGGGGAACCAAGTGCCCGCTGCCTTTGAGAAGAAAGCGGGAAGAGGCCACGGGTCAAGAATTTCCCCACCGTCTTGCGGAGCGAGAAGGAAACCTCAGACCAGGAAACCTTTGGCAGATTCCACTCTGTGGGTGCCAGGAAGTCCCCGGCTTGCAGGGCAGGAAATCTTGGGGTGAAGGGCCGCAAGGGGGGGGGGAGGTGCTGGAAGGGAGAGGATAAGCTGTCAAGGAGGACTCTCCAGGGCAAAGAGGATCAGGAAGGATCCTGTGGTCAAAGCCACAGAGACAGGAGCTGGGGGGGGAAGCCAAGCAGCCATTTCCTTCACACAATGTCTCCAACCAGGCACCTCACCCCATCTCTTGTGGGCCTTCTCCAAGAGCTTGCCAGACTGGCACCGAGCCAAGCCTTGGACCGGGCACAGAGCGAGGCAACTGGGCCTCAATCGATTTGGTTCAAGAATCTTGGGCCAACACGGAGGGAGGGAGGGAGCAGGAGGGAGGCGGCTGCAGGTGCCCCCTTCACATCACCGGACATGAGAGCCGTCTTCCAATCTCTGGGGGGCGGCCATAGTGAAGAGGGGGTCCACCTATTCTCCAAAGCACCTGAAGGCAGGACCAGAAGCAACCGACGGAAACTCACCAAAGATTAGGTCAAACTAGAAATAAGGAGAAATGTCTCGAGAGAACAATTAACCAGTGGAACAGCCTGCCTCCAGAAATTGTGGGGGCTCCATCACTGGTGCTTTTTAAGAAGAGATTGGACAGCCTTTTGTCTGAAATTGTGTGGCATTTCCTGCTTGAACAGCGGGGGTGGACTAGAAGACCCCCAAGAGCACTGATGAGGTTACCTAGTTTGGTTAATGAAACGTCTGCAAGAAAACAAGCAAGCTCAGAGAGCACCAAGGACCCCACAGTCCTCCTCCTCCTCCTCTCCACAAACCTCATTCCCTTCCAACACTGATGATGTTACCTAGTTTGGTTAATGAAATAGAATAGAATAGAGCTGGAAGGGACCTTGGAGGTCTTCTAGTCCAGCCCCCCACTCAAGCAGGAGAACCTATACCATCTCAGACAAGTGACTAAATGTCTGCAAGAAAACAAGGAAGCTGAGAAAACACCAAGGACCCCTTATGCCATTCTGTTATTCTGTTTTTCTGTTTGTGTGCCACTCAGGATCTTTCCCAAACATTCCCTGGCCCCCTTTGCCAGGAGCGAGGCCAGGCCATGGGCACCCATCATCTGGAAGCAGACCCCTGAGAGGGACAGGGCCCCCATCAGTCATGCCAGAATCACAGAAATCATTGGAGATTTTTAAGAAAAGACTGGACAATCACCTGTCTGAGATGGTATAGGTTCTCCTGCTTGAGCAGGGGGCTGGACTAGAAGACCTCCAAGGTCCCTTCCAGATTCTATTCCATTCTATTCCATTCTATTCTATTCTATTCCATTCTATTCTATTCTATTCTATTCTATTCTATTCTATTCTATTCTATTCTATTCTATTCTATTCTATTCTATTCCATTCTATTCCATTCTATTCTATTCTATTCCATTCTATTCTATTCTATTCTATTCTATTCTATTCTATTCTATTCTATTCTGTTCTGTTCCGTTCCGTTCCGTTCCGTTCCGTTCTGTTCCGTTCTGTTCTGTTCTATTCTATTCTAAAAACAATACAGCGTGGATTTTTGGCAACCCATCTGGAGAGAAGCCTACGTAGCCTGGCACAACCCCCGTCTCGGGAAGCGCTGATGGCAGCTGCTTCAGGGAAACTGGCCAAGCATCTGACTCAGCCACCAGGCAGCGGCCTGCCAGCCTGCTCCCTCGGGCTGCTTCCTGACTGGGGAGGCCCTTCCTTGCCCCAAGAGCACAAGGGCTGAGTCACAGCTTGGCAGCTTCGGCCCCGATGCGGGCAGGGAGAGGGCAGCACCCCTGGGGCAAGACTGAAGCGGCATTGAGGAACCTCAAGCAGGAGGAAGCGATGGGGAGAGAGATTAGCTAGAACATGCGAGTGGTGAAGAAACAGGGAAAACATTTCCCTGATCCACGCTTGGAGACGGCCAGAAGGAGAGGCTGGGGAAGCGACTGAGTCAACGCCCGTCCTCTGCGTGACGCAGAGAGGGTCTGCGGTCCGAGGACAATCCGCCCTTTGTCTCGTGGCACCTTTTTTTGTTCCTCGTGAGGCACAGGGGTGCTCAAAAGCTTGTGGGCCTGTTCGAATTCTCAATATTTCTGCAAAAATAGGGCCCAACGTGCAAATCTTCCATCCAGACCACCTAACCTAAATGCATCCTAAATGGGCCTCCGCCCTGTTGAGATGGGGGTAACTAGATGCTGTGGGGCAAAGCATCTCTCCATTAGTAATCCTAGAGCTCAGAGGGACCTTGGAGGGCTTCTAGCCCACCCCCACCCCCAGCTAAGGCAGAGGACCCTATCCCAGACAAGTGGTTGTCCAGTCTCTTCTTGGAAACCTCCAGTGATGGCGCATGCACAGCTTCTGGAGGCAAGTAGTTCCACTGCTTAATTTTTCTCACTGTCAGGAAATCCCTCCTTAGTTCCAGGTCGCTTCTCTCCTTGATGAGTTTCCATCCGTTGCTTCTTGTCCTGCCTTCAGTTGCTTTGGAGAATAGCTTGACTCCCTCTTCTTTGGGGCAGCCCCTGAGATACTGGTAGACGGCTATTGTGTCACCCCAAGTCCTTCTCTTTGTTAGAGAATTGGTTACCAACACTGCACGCTCTCTCTCCCTCCCTCTCTCTCCCTCTCTCTCCCTTCCTCCCTCCCCTCCCTTTCCTCCCCCTCCCTCTCCCTCCCTCCCTCTCTCCCTTCCTCTTCTCCTCCCTCCTCCTCCCTCTCTCTCCCCTCCCTCCCTCCCTCTCTCCCTCTCTCTCCCTTCCCCTCCCTCCCTCTCTCCTCTCCCTCCCTCCCTCTCCTCCCTCCCTCTCTCCCTCCCTCCCTCTCTCTCCTCTCTCCCTCCCTCCCTCTCTCTCCCTCTCTCTCCTTCCTCCCTCCCTCCCTTTCTCTCCCTCCTCTCTCTCTCCCTCCCTCCCCCTCTCCCTCTCTCTCTCTCTCCCTATCTCCCCTCTCCCTCCTCTCCCTCCTCCCTCTCACTCCCTCTCTCTCCCTCTCTCTCCCTCCTCTCCTCTCTCTCCCTTTCTCTCCGCCCTCCTCTCTCTCCCTCTCTCTCTTCCCTCCCTCTCTCTCCCTCTCTCTCCTCCCTCCTCCCCTCCCCCCCTCTCCCTCCCTATCTACCTACCTATCTCTCTCTCTCAGAATAGAGCTGGAAGTGACCTTGGAGGTCTTCTAGTCCAGCCCCCTGCCCAAGGCAGGAGACCTTATATGCCATCCATTCAAAAGGTTGTCCAGTTTATTTTTGAAGACCTCCAGAGATGGAGCACCCACAACTTCTGGAGGCCGCCTGTTCCACTGATTAATTGTTCTCACTGTGTCAGGAAATTTCTCCTTAGTTCTAGATTAGGTCTGTCTTTAATGATTTTCCACCCATTAGCATTTGTCCTGCCTTCAAGTGCTTTGGAGAATGGGTGGACCCCTCCTCTTCTTTGTGGCAGCCCCTCAGATATTGGGAGACTGCCACCCTGTCCGTGGGTGCTGCACATATAGAAGGGTTTCCGTTTCCAAATAGGGCATAGAATATAGAGCCCTAGGCCTGGAAGGGGTCTTGGAGATCTTCTAGTAGTCCAGCACCCTGCTCAAGGTCCATTTCTATTTTTGAAAACCTCCAGAAATGGAGCACCCACAACTCCAGGAGACAAACCCTTCCACTCATTCATCGTTCTCAGGGCCACGAAAGTCCTCCTTAGTTCCAAGTTGGATCTCCCTGTGACAAGCTTTTATCCGTTGGGTTTTGTCCTGCCTTCGGGTGCTTTGGAGAATAAATTGGGGCCTTCTTCCCTGTTTCCAACATTAGAGATTCTGCTTGTGCAGAAAACTGGCCTGGGTGGTGCTGGGGACAGACTGGCCCAGACAGGCTGAAAGGGCCCCCCAGGATCCTGGGGAGGCTGCAGTGGACAAAGAGTGATCAAGGCTGCTGGACAACTTTCCCCTCATTGCTTAAGAATGTTCTGCAAAGGTCCTGGTTGACGAAAGTCACAATGGCCAGTATCTAAAGGCCCAACTGGTGATTAGCCTGGAATGTGGAAGATTATGCCTTGGAATGAGAGGGAGGTCGAAGGCAAAGTTGAAAAAGTAACCTATGAACAGAAAGAAAAATAAGAACAACAACTAGCAGTCAGAAGGCAGGAGGAAAACTCCCTAATTGCACAACCCATGGAAAGACTTAGCCGTAATTTCATCTGGGAAACAGTGACCATCCTAGACCAGGCTCGGCCCAAAAAATGCTAGAGAGTTCCTGGAAGCCTGACACCCAGACAGGTAAACAACACACTCATAGCATTCAAAAGAGACAATCAAAAATCTAAACATCTCTTCACCAACAATAAAAATAATAAGCAGAGATTAACATCAAGATCAACACTAGGGGAACAGTCAAGCAGTAAATGGTCTAATCAGGGAATCACCAAAAACACTCCCAGCAAACTACTTGTACATAACCAGAGATAAAGATAAAGATAAAGATAAATAACCTTTATTGTCATTTTTATATTGTGGGCACAATGGCACACATAAAAAATGAAATTTAGTTGCCCGCTCTCAAAGTGAAACATATACATGACACACACCTAAACATACTATGTACAACATATATATAGACCCACATCCCTACATATACATAGCAAATAAATATTAAATACTGTCCATCTTGAATATATAACGCAAGGAGGAAGTTTGAGAGTTCGCAAGGTTAATGCTGTATGGAATGAAACTATGGCTGAATCTGGATGTTCTGCTATGGATACCACGAAGCCTCCTCCCAGAAGGTAACAAGGAAAACAGGTTGTGAAGAGGATGTGTAGTGTCCCAGAAAATCTTGCGGGCCCTGCTCAAGCAACGCTTCTGTGCTATGTCCTGGATGGTAGGGAGGGAACTGCCAATGATCTTTTCGGCCATCCTCACCACTCTCTGCAAAGCCTTCCTGTCTGAAGCAGTGATGCCTCCAAACCAGACTGTGATGCTGTATGACAGGATGCTCTCGATTGTCCCCCTGTAGAAAGTGGTCAGGACAGGGGAAGGAAGATGTGCTTTTCTCATGCGGCGCAGAAAATGCAGGCGCTGCTGTGCCCGCTTCACCAGTTTCTCACTGTTTAGCGACCATGTCAGCCTACTCGTTAGCTGCACACCCAGGAATTTGATGCTGGTAACCATCTCCACAGGTGAATCATTAATGCAAAGAGTAAATTTAATTTCATTGTAGCACTGATGACATTACCTAGTTGGGTCATAGAATGTCTGTAAGAAAACCACCAAGCTCAGAGAGTACCAAGGACCCCACGGTCCCCCTCCTCCTCCTCCTCCTCCTCCTCCTCTCCACAACCTCCCCTCCCTTCTAGCACTGATGATGTTACCTAGTTGGGTCACAAAATGTCTGCAAGAAAAAGACCAAACAGAGAGCACCAAGGACCCCACAGTTCCCCTCCTTCCTTCTCCTCCTCGTCTCCCTCTTCCCCCTCCTCTTCTTCCTCCACCCAGCAAACCCTCCTCCCTTCTAGCACTGATGCTGTTATCTAGTTTGGGTCACAAAACATCTGCAAGAAAACAACCAAGCTCAGGGAGCACCAAGAACCCCACAGTCCTCCTCCTCCTCCTCTCCACAATCTCCCCTCCCTTCTAGCACTGATGATGTTACCTAGTGGGGTCACAAAATGTCTGCAAGAAAACCACCAAGCTCAGAGAGCACCAAGGACCCCACAGTCCTCCCCCTCCTCCTCGTCCTCCTCCTTCTCCTCCCTACAACCCCTCTCCCTTCTAGCACTGATGATGTTACCTAGCTGGGTCATGAAACGTCTGCAAGAAGACAATCAAGCTCAGAGAGCAGCCAGGATCCCTCATTTTAACTCTGAGCAACAAATATGCTTTTCTGTTGGTAGAAAAATAACTACACTGCCCATTTGTGAAACTGGGGCTCATGCAGGTGGCCACTTTAATCTCCTTTCCTCTCATTGTTGAACTGGCAGACATGGGCACCAACATGAATTCTGCAGCCCTTTCAGCCACTGTCCTCATCACTTTTGCCAGCCCCCAAACTGCCACGGCCGAGGGCGGGCTTGAACCGTCCCCCAGGGGGCTGGGCAGCCTGCCTCAAGAGCCGGGGCAGAGGCTGAAGAGCTAGGCGGGCACCTGAGTTGGCATTATGCCACACCCAGGACAATATGCACCAAGTGTTTCTTCAGTTGGTACAGCCTCTGCCATGAAGCCCATCATCCTGAACTGCCTCCTGCCTCCTGCTTGGGCTCCTGGGGGTCCCACCCTCCACCTCTGGTCAGGAGAATGGTGAGGGACGGGGGCGGGGGCAGTCGCCACTCAGCTTTTCTTCCTCTTTCAAGAGTCTCCCCATTCTCCCCAGTGGGTGAATGGGAAGAGAACCAGATCAATTCCCACCCATGCCAGGATGGGGCTGGAAGCTTGTCTTAGCAATGGGGGGCAAATAGGGTCTCCCTGGCACAGAGCTGGCCTGGCCGAGCATCCCCTGGCATGTCCTCGGAGCCCCCAGCTGTGTTTTTTCTAATCCGGGTTAAAGATTTCGCCTGTCGCATGAGCCCAGCTTGCAAGTTCATTGGCATCGAGGCAGCGGGTCTTGTGAACCTGCCCGTCCTGGCACTGCTCTGGGAAGAGAGCTTGATGGACCTGGGTTGGCGAGGCTGGGGGTGGACGGAACCTGGACCTCTTGAACGGCCACCCAGCCATTTATTGTTATGGTCCACCGCACCATCAGCCAGATGTTCAGGCTCAGATAGAAGAATTAACTAGCGGAAGGCTTTGCCTCGGCCAGGGCCAGCTCCTCCTGCCAGGAGCCTTGACTTCTGCCAAGCGGCCATTCCCCAGCCGCTTGGCATCAGTTTGGGCAAAAAGCCCAGAGCAGAGCAACAGAGATGATTCAGAGACTGGAGGTTAAACCGTAGGATGAACAGTTGCAGGAACTGGGTATGGCCAGTCTAGAAAAAAGAAGGACCAGGGCAGACAAGATATCAGTTTTCCAATATTTGAGGGGCTGCCACAAAGAAGAGGAGGGGGTCACTCTGTTCTCCAAAGCACCTGAAAGCAGGACAAGTAGCAACAGATGGAAACTAACCAAAGAGAGAA
This sequence comes from Azemiops feae, assembly GCA_023970755.1. Taxonomy (NCBI): domain Eukaryota; kingdom Metazoa; phylum Chordata; class Lepidosauria; order Squamata; family Viperidae; genus Azemiops; species Azemiops feae. Next base: position 66,336 of record JALGBA010002463.1, read on the forward strand.
GCAACCTAGAACTAAGGATGAATTTCCTGACTGTGAGAACAATTAATCAGTGGAACGGCTTCACTCCAGAAGTTGTGAATGCTCCAGCACTGGAAGTTTGTAAGAAGAGACTGGACAACCATTTGTCTGAAGTGGTCTGGGGTCTCCTGCTCAAGCAGGAAGTTGGACTAGAAGACCTCCAAGGTCCCTTCCAACTCTGTTATTCTGTTATTATTCTGTCTGTGTAGCAAGTCCTTCCCAAGGACCTGCGATAGGCAGCTGTGAATGTTGGTTGCCGTTACCAAGATCGTCGCAGGATTTCAGCTGTTCTGAGTAAGGCTGCCTTTTGCAATTGACCGATGGTGAATTTGTCAATGCCGATGGTCTTCCAGTGATGCTCTAGATGTTCTGGGATTGCACCCAAGGCCCCTATGACTATTGGTGTTACCTTTGCTTCCCCAGTTTCTATTTCTATTTGTAAATCTTTGTATTTTGTTATCTTCTCCAGTTCTTTTCTGTTCTATTCTGCTGTCTCCAGGTACTGCTATGTTCACTATTCAGACTTTTTTTGTCTTGCTATCGACAATTGTTAAGTCCGGGGTGTGATGTGGCAGGTGCTTGTCTGTTTGAATTCTGAAGTCCCAGAGCAGTTTAACTTTATCATTTTGTATGACTTTCTCTATTTTATGGTCCACCATTTCTTCCTTGCAGACACATGGTATTTCTTGCAGATCTTCCAATGCACTATCATCATCATCATCATCATCATCATCATCATCATCATCATCATCATCATCATCATCATCATCATCATCATTATTATTATTATTATTATTATTATTATTATTATTATTATTATTATTATTATTATTATTATTATTATTATTATTATTATTATTATTATTATTTTAACTATTTATTAAATGTATTTGCAGCCCATCTCGTTTCAAAGCAACTCTGGGTGGCTTTAAGCATTAAAAGCATTACAATCATAAAAGATAAATACTTCTAAAGCAATAAACATGGAAATTACAATGAAAAATAGAATTATAATTAATTATAATTAATCACCTGTGGCAAGGATCCGGGGGGCAAAAGCCGGCAGCTTGGTTCGGGTGGATGCCCTCCTGCCCCTGCCCCTTCGCGGGGCAAACTCAGCAAAACGCAACAGGGAACAGTCTTCAGCTGCCAGATGTAAAACCCAACCTGGATCAGGCTGAGGTTCAATCCGGGCTCAATCTCCCAATCGCCAGGATGCTCACCGGCAGTTGCCATAAGGTTGCCATAAGGCCCACCTTAGAAGGGAGCTTTCTCTGCCACCCTCTCTGCCAGGATGGGCGGTTGGCATTTGGGATCGCTTCTTCAAGAGCATCTGAACTCGATGGAACAGTTAATTTTAATGCTCAATTCTAACCGAGTTTGCTGCTTGCCTTAATTTCTGTTCCAGGTTTTCCCCATGTCCCCATTCTTCACTCGCCTTGGTGGTCGGTCGGATGCTAAGTGGAATAAATCAAATCTCAAATTAATGGTCTGGAATGGCATAGAATAGAATGGAATAGAAATAGAATGGGACGGAATGGGATGGGACGGGACGGGACGGGACGGGACAGAATGGAACGGAACAGATTAGAATGGAATGGAATGGAATGGAATAGAATAGAATAGAATGGAATGGAATAGAATAGAATAGAATAGAATAGAATAGAATAGAATAGAATAGAATAGAATAGAATAGAATAGAATAGAATAGAATAGAATAGAATAGAATAGAATAGAATAGAATAGAATAGAAAATAGGAATGGAATGGAATGGAATGGAATAGAATAGAATAGAATAGAATAGAATAGAATAGAATAGAATAGAATAGAATAGAATAGAATAGATAGAATAGAATAGAATAGAATAGAATAGAATAGAATAGAATAGAATAGAAAGAGAGAGAGAGAGAGAGAAATTATGAATATTTTCCCATGATCTGAAACTGAGGTTAATATAAAAGAATTATTACACAACACAAAATGAGAAACATTCATAAATCGATCCTTGAACACTTTTTTGTTTGACTAGTTCAGCGTAATCAGCTAACATAGAACAAAACCACAAACCACTGGAATATCTTCTATTTTTCAGGGAAGCCTGGCCTGTGTCCCCTGGCAACTGAAGGCATTTTCTTTCCTTGTGACGAGCTGTGTGGAAGTGACTGGGAGTGTGATGGTGATCAGAAGTGTTGCCATTATGCTTGCAGCATAACTTCATCTCCTCAACGCCGAGTGATTAATCTCTCAGCAGAGAAAAAAGCATCCTTTTCCATTTTCCACCAGCCAAATTCCACTTAAACAAGCTGCAGGTGAAAACAACGTGGGCATCGGGAACCTTAAAATCTGCCCCAAAGTCCACTGACTGTCCTCAGTGCTGCAGGACAGAGATGGACACCCTCATGATTCGCACCTGTGCCCGTGCCAGAGGCGCCTGAGCCTCTCAGGATGTCCCTTCCAATCCCTTCAGTCACGGTACAAGTTGTGATGCCAACAGGCAAACATGTCTGGTAACCCAGGATGCTGTTCTATAAACCAGGATCCAGGAAGGAGCAGCGGCCCCAGGGCTCACCTGTTCAAACACAACAGGCCTTCCTGGATACAGATGCCAGGTGTTCCCTTACCTGTTGGCCTCATCTGACATGGAAAGGCCAACTGTCTGTTGTGTTGAGGAAGAGTTGTCAATCTCATCATCCCCTCTTCTCCTGCAAGAGATTTTCCCGCTTCCTCAAAGCAGGACTTAAAGGTCCCTCCGTCCAGCCCAGCCGGGCATTCCTGTTCTTCGGACACCATGAAGGTTGCGCACGGCCTCCTCCTCCTCCTCCTCCTGGCTCTCCTCACCCTCCTGGCTGAGCTGCCCCCTTCGATGGGACAAAGAGGTAAGGGGGGGAAACACCCCCATGCAGCAAATCTTCCCACAACCTCAAAGGGCCTCTTAGTCTTTCTGAAGGCTTCATCCAGCTGTTCCTGCCAGGGGTTTCATCTGCTCTTACTGTCAGCTTTGCTCATTGCCCAACCCCATTAAGGAATAGCTGGCAGATAGAGCAGCAAATTCAATGAAATTAATACAAGGGCAGGGCAGGGCAGGATGGGGAGGGGAGGGCAAGGGGGCTCTATTTATTCTCTGCTCGGTGCCTTGATTGGCTCTGCCAGCATAGATGTAACCATCCAGGTAAGTTCCCAGCAGAAACTCCTGGGCAGAATCCTCTCCAAGGACTGGTCTGCAAAGCAGGTAGGAAGCTGGGAGCAGAGAAAGGGGCGTTTTCCTCCCTCGCGACCTCCAGCACTTAATGGCACCCCTCACTCATCCATTGCTGGGATGATGTTCTGCAGATGTTCTGCCTTGGGGGCTGAGCTGTTGGTTCCCAGACAGGATGAGTCCCTTGAGTGGAAATGGCCTTAGAAGGCAACCCAGGGCGTGTGTCTCTGGGTTGATGGTGATGCCTGCAGCTGAGGGAACGTTCCTCAGCAGAAGCCGTGGGCACGCCGGCCCCCGGGTCCCTGGAGAAAGAGCAGCTGCAGGGTGCCAACCTCTCCTTCTGGCCAGGAGCCTCACCAGAGTCAAGACATTCAGTCATAACTTCCATAAGTTGCTTCTTCTTGAGTCACTGAATGAGGCAGACATGGCTGAGTTCACACGACAGATAAAGTCTGAATCAACAGTTTGAGGTCTTGGTACAATGTGTCCAATTTTTCTTTCTATACAGTTTGGAGGTCCACCTTGGCCTGGTCTCTCCCTCCCAAGGTTCTCCTGGATTTCCTCTCTCAAGCAACAATTCAGGGTTGGTTAGCGTTATGTTTTGGGATCGGTGAGGCATTGACGAAGCAGCAGGTGCAAACAATAACTCATTTATTCAGTTAACACAGAAGCGGCGCCAACTGCCGCTTAACCTCTATTTATACACTCACCGCTAGGCGGCGGCCAATAGAATTAAAGCAGTATTTCCCGCCTAAAACGCAAGCTAACAAGTATGTAGACAGACAGTCTGGAGTTTAAACTAACTCAGTCATTTGACCGTTTTCCACAGTTTTCAAGTTATTCACATCAATACATAACACCCCTTCCCCCTAGATAGTTCACAATGACAAGTATTGAACATAGTCCTGTAAATACTTTGGTGGCCTTCTCGACTGTTCCGAGTGCCTCGACACCGCTGGAGGCCCCCGGTCTACTCACTCGCCTGCCAGGCTGGGTAGACCGGGGCTTTGGGACCCGTTCACTATGGGTAGACCTGAGTCTCTGTGGCTGGTCTGTCCGGGTAGACCCGAGCCAGTGTCCATTGGTGGAACAGTTTTCACTGGGCTGGAAATCGGAGCCATCTGCCTGAATTGCTCAGTGGGTGCAGTCTCTGTATTCAGGGCCAACTCGCCTTCCACAGCACCCCATCCCCTCGTTGAGTAGTCTCGCCCGTGCTCAAAGACGCCGATGCACGGCTGCTGTCGTGCTCCCCCTGAGTTTGCCTTTCGCTAGAGTCATGAGCCAGCGGTTGGTTCACTAGCCTCCTGCGCAGTTGGTCAACGTGCCTACATAGCACGCGACCGTCTTCCAGGACCACTTCGAAAGAAAGCGGCCCTGACACCTTACCAACCACAGTTACCAGCCACGGTGCCCCTTGACCATAGTTTCGCGCCCAAACCGGGTCACCAATTTGCAAGCTCTGCGCTGGCTTTGGCTGTGCTGATTCCGATGCAACTCGGTCTAGATGCAGACAATCCAGCTTAGTGATCAAACGATGGCCCCATCTTAATTCTGCTGGGCTTCTGCCCGTTGAAGTGCAGGGAGTCGTGCGTTGGCAGAGTAAAAAGTCTGCCAGCCTATGCTGCCAGTTGCCGGTTACGATCCTCTTTAAGGATTCTTTGGTTGTTAAGGATTCCATGTGTTCCGCTTGGCCATTTGAGGCCGGGTGAAAGGGGGCCGACATGGCGTGCCTAATCATATTAGCCCTCAAAAAAGACTGGAATTCTGCAGCGGTAAATTGAGCCCCATTGTCTGAGACTATCATGTCGGGTAACCCGTGCGTGGCAAAGATTCTGCACAGTTCCTGGATGGTCCTGGCAGTAGTCATAGTTGGGACAGGTGAGACCTCTAACCACTTAGAGTGACTGTCCACCATAATGAGGAACAGCTGTCCCTGAAAAGGCCCCGCAAAATCGATGTGGATCCTTGACCACAGGGCTTGTGTGGTTTCCCAGCGGTGGACTGGGGCGTCAGGCATCTCTGGTCTGGATTGCTGGCAAATGTAACAACTGTGTACTTGGGCCTCGATATCTTTATCCAGCCCAGGCCACCACAGGTAGCTTCTCACGAGTGCCTTCATCCGGACTATTCCCGGATGTCCCTCATGCAGAGACTCTAACACTCTGGGCCTCAGTGAGTTCAGGACTATGACCCGACTGCCCCACAAAATGCACCCTCTGTGAGCTGACAGCTCGTCCTTCCTCCTACTGAAGGTCTGGAAGTTAGGCCCCAGACTAATGTCTGGCCATCCTGTGAGCACCCAGTTCAACACACGACTCAGCATTTTGTCCAAAGCTGTCTCGGCAGCCACGTCCCCTGCATTAAGGGGAGACTCCGGCAAATCCTGGACAGCCAGTATGTAAGCAGCTGGAGCGGGGTCTGGCTCTAATTGTGGCAGGGGCAGCCTGCGAAGGCCGTCTGCGTGGCCCATTTCTCTGCCCGGTTTGTGAATTAGCCTGTAATTATAGGCTGAAAAATGGACCACCTCAACATCCGTGGAGAAATGATTTGAGGTGTTTGTCCGTTGTGAACAGACCCAGAAGTGGCTTGTGGTCCGTAAAGACCGTGAATGGCTGACCATACAAATATTCATGAAATTTCTTAATGCCAGCCACAATGGCCAATGCCTCCTTATCTATTTGGGCGTAGTTGCGTTCCACCGAGGACAAAGTCCTTGAATAATAGGCTATGGGAACTTGTCTCCCATCAGCCGTTAAATGGATCAACACAGCCCCTACCCCGTACGGGGACGCATCACACGCAATGCTGATAGGCAGCTGTTTGTTAAAATGCGTCAGTACCGAGTTTGAAGTCAACAGTGATTTGACTGCTGAAAAACTTTTCTCATGGACGCTCGTCCACTGCCACTGTGCTTTCTTATCCAAGAGCCGGTGTAACGGCTCTGCCACTGCGGCCTTGTGGGGAAGGAAGGCATGATAAAAGTTGAGCAGGCCTAAGAATGCCTGAAGCTTCCCTTAGACTTAGGACTGGGGGCCTGTTGAATTGCTTTGAGCTTGGATTCAGCAGGCTGAATGCCTGCGGCATCAATGCGGAAACCGAGAAATTCGGTTGAAGCTACCCCTATTTTGCATTTTTCCCTCTTCAGTTTCAGCCCCTCTTCGCGGAAACGCTGAAGGATGGTTTTGAGCCTTTCTGCCAATATTTCTACTGACTCCCCAGCTATGAGGATGTCATTGAAATATGGACACACTCCTGGGATATTTTTGAGCATGCGCTCCATCACGCTCTGGAAAATTCCTGGGGCGACACTGACCCCGAATTGTAGGCGCCTTACCCTGAAAGCTCCCCTGTGGGTAACTATGGTTTGAGGTTCCGCCGTGGCATCGTCCACGGGCAGTTGCTGGTAGGCTTGAGCCAAATCTAATTTGGTGAATATACGACCTCCCTGCGCCAGAATATGGCTGACTACAGGCACTGGATATGAATGTTGTTGAAGCGCTCTATTAATAGTGCACTTGTAATCTGCACATATGCGCACCTCACCATTGGCCTTAAGTGGCATAACTATGGGAGTTTCCCACTGACTGCTATCTACTGGCTGCAATACACCTTGCTGCACCAGCTTGTCCAGCTCTGCATCGATCTTCTATTTGAGGGCAAAAGGCACTCTACGAGGCTTGATCCTTATTGGGGTTACAGTAGGATCAAGGTGGAGAGCTATTGGAGGACCCTTGTTCTTTCCTAGGTTGGGGCTGAAAACATCAGCAAACTCCTGGCAAACTGCCGACAGGTCCGATGCTTGCGTTCAGTTAATGCCAGTCACATGGATGCCTAAGGCATCAAACCAATCTAGCCCTATGAGGCTTGTGCAGTTGCCCTCAACCACCACGACTTCCAGGGAACCCTCAAACTCTTTGAACTGAACTTTGAGTGTAGCTTCTCCTTTAACCGCTACGCGGAAGTTTTGGAAATCCGTTAGCAAGAGATTCGATGGCTTGAGTTTAACCCGTTTGCCACTGTGACTGCAAATATGGTTAAAAGTTCCTTGGGAGATTATAGATAGGGCTGACCCCGTGTCCAGTTCCATGTTGCATGGAACTCCTTGAAGCTTGACCTTAAGTCTCAGCTTTTCCTTAAGTGGGCGATGGGCACCTGTCCTACACACGCTCCTTCTGCTGGAGCAATAACCAACTCTGTGTTGCCCCAGGGCCCCGGTACCTTTCCTGGGGAACTCTTCTTGTGGAATTTCCTTCTGGCGACCCTTACAGACGGCGGCGATGTGGCCTTGTTTGCCACATGCCCGGCATGTTGCTGTGCGGAACCTGCACTCCGAGTGTCGGCCTCCACAACCCGCACATCAAGTGAAGGGAACTGTCTTGTCGAATGGCCGCTGGGCTCTTTCTGGTGGCTTCTGTAGCCGATCGATTTCATGGTCCAAGTCAGGGTCTTCGACTCTTTCAGCGTCCTCCTGGTGGACTGTTTCTTGGCTGGGAGTGTTCTTGGAGAGCCGTAAGGCTTTGACGGCTCCCCCGGTGGCTTCTTTGGCTGTAATTTCCCTTAGAGCAGGGCTTTTCAACCTTTTCACCGATTGTACCACTTTTAGGATATGGCAATATTCAAGTACCACCTAGCAAGGTGTCAAAAACTTGATGACCAAAAAAAAAAACCTGTTCAAAGTTGCAATTGCACTAAAATGACTTATGACCATTTTCACACTTATGACCATTGCAGCATGCCCAGGATCATGTGATTTATATTTGGATACTTGGCAACTGATTCATATTTATGATGGTCACAGTGTCCCAGGGTCATGTGATCCCCTTTTGCAACCTTTGGACAAGTAAAGTCAATGGCAGGGCTGCTGGTGGCCAAGTGCTAAGGCAGGACTTCCCTCCCTTCCTCCTTCCCTGCCTCCCTCTTTCTCATGCCCACCTCCCTCTGAAGGAAGAATTTGACCCCCCCCCCATATTTTTTCTCTTCCATATATTCATCAAACAAGGAAAAGCCTCCAGAAACAGAAAAGACAAACTGCTGAGTGAACTAGCTTAAAAGGCACATTCCCCTTTAAGAATTAGCTACTGGCTAGAAAGGAAAGTAAGGAAGAAAAAAAAATTAGTAAGTATTGGCCGCCGGCTAAGGCAGCCTCCCCAAATGGCTCCATTCATAAGTAAAGGAATCTACAGGCAAAATCCATTCAGGAGAAAAAATACTTCAAAATCCCTTGCAGCAAACCTTACAGCTAACAATAGCAGAGCAATAGAAGCTAACAGGAGACATCAGCCATCAGCCAAACAGAAATTGCCAGCTTCCGGTTTTGGATCCCAGCAGACGCAGTCGCAAGGAGAGCCTCGTCTCTCCATCGGCTGTTTTTCCCTCCGCCGGTAGACCCTTAATCGGGTCGAAAGTCGCCCTGGAGGGGCGACCACCGTTGAGGAGGCCCTCATCAACGGGGGAAGGGCGGCAGCTCCTTCCTCGGTCCGAGCCAGCTCCTTAGGGCCGTCGGAGAAAAGATCGCCCAGTAAAATGGATGATCACTTCGCTGCGCCAGCCGAAAGCCAGAAGAACAGCTAAGCACAAAGAACCCCCGTGGAGAATCCGGGTGAGACCTTTCCTTCCCCCTCTTTCCCTAATTACTCTTCTGTAAAAAGCTTTTGAATTTGAATTACTTTCCTGCTGTGAGAGAGCAGTGTTTTGACACTGTGGGAAAACCAGCTTTGGGAACTGAAAAAAATAAAACAGCTAATTTTCTTATTGACTATTCAACTCTTGGAATACTGAGGGATCCTGAAAATATTTCTACTTTTGATCATTACTATTATAACTACGCTATTTACTATCCTGGAGAGGCTTTTCTTTTTTTATTTTTTTAATGTGAAAAACAAAAAATTTATTAACTTGGAAAGAAAGACCTTATAGCCTACTGAGGAAATCTTATGACGAAAAGTGTTACTGCAACTGTATATTCTTTTGCTGGAGGATGGCTTTGACCTTCAAAGGATGATAAGGGTAAAGATAATTTGAAACAGTTGGGTGGTGATTTTGTCTACTAGGAATTGGAGGTGAATATTTGTTGACTTTTACTAAATATAGCCTTCACTAAAAGATTAAAAGATTCACCACTGAGATGGAGCAAATTTGCCCACAGCTTGATTATGCACTTATACTGGAAAAAATCTTGGAAGCTATGGAGTACATGAAATCTTACTCTCAAATTTTGACGGATCAAGTTATAGGCCGAAGAACAGTGGAGAGGGAGCAGAGTGGCTCCAAAGAGGCCTGTGAGCAATATATACAACCTAAAGAGAAACCATACTTACAACTCAACTATGAACTTATACCGGGAGAAATTGTGGAAATTGTTGAACAAATCAACTTTACACAACCCCATATACAATTTATGGAGAAGCTTGATGATCAAAGAATAACCTTAACTGAGATGCCTGAGTTGTCAAAACCAATAGAGACTGACACCCAGATACAAGTTATTGAAAATTGTGATAACGTGGATAATCAATTAGTAATTCCAACATGGAATAAAACTGCCTACACCATTCAAAGGCCACTAGAAGAAAGGGAAGAGAACTTTGACCAATCTGAAGTGCTGAGAAATACCTCCTTGCAAATATTGTGGTTTGATGATGCAGGAACTTTATTATGGAAACCGGTGTGGCACAGAAAGAAACCTAGAGTTAGATTTAAAAATGTATTTTAAAATTTCATTCAATGGGTTAAAAAGGCTTTAGAGATTATGACTGATTCAATAACTAACGGAATTCTGTAAGCGGATATCCTTTGTAATAATATTTTGTTTCAGATATGATAATTATTTGGAGGGGTAAATTTTACCTACTGGGTTAAAAAGACTTTTTATAGATATAGATTGATTGATAGAATATATATTTAAAATAGATAGAAATGTATCTTTTGGACTGATATTTTTATTTCAAATAAGATAATTACTTTGTAACAGAAGGAGAATAAGAGGGATTGGTGACAAGAGAAGAAATGGTATTAATGAATAAAACATAAGAATGTTATTGTGGGAATAATATATTCATTTCAGATATAATTATTATGTTAGGGAAAAGGGAAATGAGGGATACCCGAAGTGTTAATAATATGTTTATTTAAGGTTAATTGGAATATGGTAACTGTAAATTAGTAAAGCCTAAATACAGGATTTAGATCTTTATAACTGAATCGTGATTGATGTTTGATAGGATTGCTTGAATTCTATTTAGAAATGTATCAATTTGAATATGTAATATTATATGAGGGAAATAGAGAGGGAACTTATAATGAATTAATTTGAGCTATATATTTATGATTTTTCTTTTGGATGTTTGATGTACCCATCTCCACGTTGTTTCTTAAGCACCTTGATGTAACCTTCCCACCCCTATAAAAATCCAATAAAATATATATATATAAAAAAAAAGAAATTGCCAAACACTCCTTAAGAACACAAAGCCCACATTGCACAATTCCCAGAACTTCAAAGTCACAAAAGCACATAAGAATCCTTCCACTCTCCATCTCCCTCCCTCCCTCCCTCATCACCTCCAGCCATTGCTGCCTTTTTTCATTCCTCTTGGAGGTCAACCCCTCCCCCACCCTCCTCCTTCAACTTCTTTCCCTTCGGTGCAGCTAGAGCTGACTCCACCTCCTCCCAAGGCTGCTGCTTTTTTCTCTCTCCCCCCCAAACTGCTTCCTTTTATAGCCTCTCCTGTCTCCGCCCCCTCCTCCTCCTTTCTCATGGGGAAGGGTGAGCCAGCAGTGAGTCTGGGGCCTTTGCAGCTCCAGAGGACTCTCTCACTGTAAGTCCTTGCCTGCGCTGGCTCTTTCCCTCCCCCACTACACTTGGCTAGGCAGGGCTGTGTACCACCTGCCACTTGTTGTTTTTTTTTAACTTTTTTTTTTTAAAAAAATTCCCTTTTTCACTTTACAATTTACAAAACAAAATACATCTTTTTCTTCCTTAACAGTACTGTGTCCTCTATTTCTTACATTTATTTACAGTTGGTTACATAGCTTTCCTACTTTTTTGTTCTTTGATCTAACCAAACATAGCACTTGTTCCATATCTCGTAATATTCTGTTGCTTCCTTATCCTTTATTTCTAAAGTAAGCTTGTACATTTCAGCGCATTCTAGTATCTTATAAATGATCATGTCATTTGGTGGTACATTCTCACATTTCCAACATTGCGCGTATGTGATGCGTGCCGCTGTTATTATGTGTACAATGATGTATCGAGATTGTTTTTTTATCTTTGGATTGATTATGCCTAATAAAAATAGCTCCGGTTTAAATTCAATTTGTTCTTTGGTTATCTCTTGTATCCACCCCCTTATCTGTTCCCAGTAGGTCTTTGCCTTTGGACATTGCCACCACATATGGTAAAATGTTCCCTCTTTGTTTTTGCATTTCCAACAGTCTGGGTTCATGTTTTTATACATCTTTGCCAGTCTCGCTGGTGCTAAATGCCATCTATGAAGCATTTTATATTGGTTTTCCTTATACGCAGTTGACAGTGTCAATTTACAGTTTTTATTCCAAATTCTTTCCCATTCTTCTAATTTTATAGTTCGACCCACATTTCGAGCCCATGCTATCATTGACCCTTTTACTACTTCTTCCTCCAATTCAACCTCCAGTAGATATTTATAGGTTGTTGTTAAGAATTTTTCTCCCCTACCCATCAATATTTTGTCCAGTTGTTGTGGTACTTGGTTTATCCCATATTCTGCCATGTCCTTACTATATTTTGACTGAATCTGTAGGTATGGCCACCAATCTATAATTATTCCCTGTTCTTTTAATTCTTCCCTTGATTTGAGCTTCCCTTGATTATCTAATAGTTCTTCATATCTTTCCATCTTTTTTTTGTCTAATGTATTTGGATGAATCACTGCCTCCATCGGAGAGACCCAATTTGGTATTTTCGTATAGTATTTCTTTTTGACCTTTTCCCATGTCCAAATCAGCGCATCCCTTATCTGATGTCGGTAAAAGTATGTGTGTGTGCTCTTATGTTTTCCCCATAAAAAGGCGTTCCAACCGGCTTGTAGATCATGTCCTTCTATTGTTAAAACCCTTTGATTATCTAGGTATATGCAATCCCTAATCCAAAGTAACCCCGCTGCTTGATAGTAGGTTTCCCATTTTGGGAGCCCAAGGCCACCTCTACTTCTACTGTCTTGTAATGTCTTAATATTTATTCGTGCTTTTTTACCTAACCAAATAAATTTATTAATCATTTTGACTAATTCAGCAAAGAATTTTTTGTCTAGTTTTATTGGGACTGTCTGAAATAGATATAATAGTTTTGGTGGTATATTCATTTTTATCACTGAGATCCTTCCTAGTAGTGATAGTTGTAATTTCTCCCAGACCTCTAGATCTTTTTTAATTTGTAGTGTCAGTTTTTTGTAATTATCCTCTTTTAATGAAGAACATCTTATAGTAAGCCAAATTCCTAGGTATTTAATCTTTTTTACAATTTGTAGTCCCAACTCCTCTTCTAATTTCCTTTTTTGTTTTTCAGTTAAATTTTTAACTAACATTTTAGTCTTTTCTCTATTGATTTTTAATCCTGCCACTGTTCCATATTTTTCTATTTCGTTCATTAGAATATTTCCTCTCTCTAATGGTTCCTCTACAAAAAACACCAAGTCGTCCGCAAATGCCTGCGTCTTATATTCTTCTGTCTTCACCTGTAATCCTTTTATCTCTTTATTATTTCTAATTCGGGTTAATAACACTTCTAAAGTCAAAATAAAAAGTAGAGGTGACATTGGGCATCCCTGTCTTACTCCTTTGTTTATTTCGAATTTCTCTGTATTGTCCCCATTAATTATCACCCTAGCCTTTTGTATTTTATATATTGCCTTTATCATTTTCTCGAATTTCTCTCCAAATCTCATGTCCTCGATCTGTTGGAACATAAAGTGCCAATTAAGATTGTCAAATGCTTTCTAGGCGTCTAAGAAAATTAATGTCACCTGTTTTTCAGGGTGTGCTTCATAATATTCTAGGACATTTAGCACCATTCTCGTATTATTCCTTATTTGTCTTGTTGGTAAAAAAACATTTTGATCTGAGTGTATTATATCATTTAATGTTAATTTCAGTCTTTCTGCCATTATGGTGGTGAAGATTTTATAATCCGCATTCAACAACGAGATTGGCCTATAGTTTTTTAGTTGTTTGGGGTCCGTACCTCCTTTTAAGATGAGGGATATGTTGGCTTCTATCCATGAATCCGGTAATTTAGCTTTTTCTAATACATCATTGTACACTTCTAATAAAGCCGTTTCGAAATCCTCATAAAAAGTCTTATACACCTCCCCTGGTAGTCCATCTGGCCTCGGGGCTTTGTTATTTTTTTTTTTTTGCACTGCGATTTTTAATTCCCTAGCTGTTATTTCCTTATTCAATATTTCTCTCTGTCCTTCTTTTAATTCTGGCAAGCCGTTTACCTTTAAATATTGTTTTATATTTTCCACTTCTATCTCCTCTTTTTTGTATAATAACTCAAAGTAGTTCTGAATAATTTCTTTCTTTTTATCTATTTTATATTGCAACTCTCCTTTTTCGTCTTGTAATTCCTGGATGAATCTTTTTTCCTTCTCTTTTTTTAATTTATAAGCGAGCCATCTCCCAGGCTTGTTTGCGTGTCCAAAAAAATGTTGTTTTACTGTTTTCAGTTCCCTTACCATTTCCTCTTGGTCTATTATATTTAATTTATGTTTAGCCAAAACCATTTCCATCTTAATCATTTCATCTTGGGGCTCCCTTTGTAATTTAGATTTGCATTCTTTGATCTCCTCCTGAAGTGTATTTTGTGTTTGTCTTTTCGCCTTATTCTTTGTTGCTGTATAGGCTATCGCTATTCCTCTCAAATATGCCTTGGCCGTGTCCCATATAATTTGTAATGATGTTTGTTGTTTAGTATTTTCTTTAAAAAATAATTCCATTTCTTTTCTAGTCCGTACAATAAATTCTTTTTCCTTTAAAATGTGGGAATTTAATGTCCACCTTCTCCTTACTTTTTTCTGACCTTTCCAGACTATTTTCAGGGGGTTATGGTCAGCCCATATTTGACATTATCTCTATTGTATCTATATCTTGTCCTACCTCCCCGTTCATCCATGCCATATCAAGGCGAGACCAGGATTTATGTGGATTTGAGAAAAAAGTGTATTCCTTTTTATTGGGGTTCCGTTTCCTCCATTGATCAAGTAGGTTAAATTCATGTGCCATCTCAAAAAATGTCTTTGGTAGTATTTTCCGTTTCTTTTTATTTTTCATATTACTAATATAATCCTTTTTTGGATCCACTACTACATTATAGTCTCCTACCATGCAGATATTTTCTTGTCCAATTTCTATAAGTTTTTCATATAATTTATTATAGAATTCTTTTTGGTTTTCATTTGGGGCATATATTATCACCAATAGCCATGATTTCTGTTCGATTTGTAATTCTATTATTAATACTCTGCCGTCTGTATCTTGGTACTTCAAATTGGCTTTAATTTCTTTCCTAATATAAACCGCTATTCCTCTCTGTTTTTGTTGTGCTAGTGCTGTGTGTAGTGCTCCTAGTTTTGGAAATTCCAAATAGTTTCTATGCTGTTCTTTTATATGTACCTCCTGTAAACAGACTATATCTACATCTTGTTTTAGTAATTTTGTTAATATTTGTTTTCTTTTAGTGGGTGCGTTCAGTCCATTGACATTAATTGAAATCAGTCTAATTTCCTTTTCCATTATTTTACGTGTGTGCGTTCTACTTATGTAGTTTTCTTGTCCTCAAATCTGTTCCTCTTTCTTTCCTTTGTTCCCTTTGTTTCTTACTTTCTACCTCTCGTTCTATTTCCTTTCACTCTTGCTGTTGGTCTTCCTGGCTTTCAGATTCTAGTTCTTCTTTGCTGCCACTTTCTTCTTCCACCCCTTCCAACTGCTCATAAAATTCTCGTGCACTGTCTAAGCTATCAATCTTAATCTTTCTCTCCTGCCAAGATATCAACATCCCCTCCGGGATTAACCATCTGAATGGTATGTTTCTTTTAATTAAATATGCACTGAGAAATCTATAATCCCTTCTCTGTTCCCTTACTTTCCTTGGACTTGTTTTAATGTTTGTATTTCTATGCCTTTGTAGATCATTGGGTTATCTCTCGTGATTCTATATATTATATCTCTAACTTTCTTTCTGGTCAATCTTATGTGGACTTCCCATGGGAGTCTATTGCATCTGGCATAGTTCGTGTGGATTCTATACACCTCATCTATCTCTAGCAGAATCACTTGCTTGTCCCTTTGTAAAGCCTCCGCTATCAACTCTACCATGATACCACCCAGATCTTCTTCCTTCTCTTCCACCACCACATTTTGAAATCTCAAATAAAAGGCAGCCCGGTCCATTTCCAAATGGATAATCGATTCTTCCATTTTTTTGTTAGTTACCATCAATTTTTTATCTACCATGTCAACTCTTTTCCCTATGTTATCCAATCCTACCTCTACTTTCTGTATTCTTTCTTCATTTTTCTCCATAGTTTGTTGTATCATCTCTATCCTATTATCTAATTTGTTCATATCTCCTCTCATTTCTATGTGATTTTTAGAAATTGTCTCCTGTATTTTTAACATCGTTTCTTGAATAGTCAATAATGTTGTCTGCATAGTTTGCATGTTCAAAATTATACTCTGTTTTTCTGTCCCTAACATTCCTTCCAATGTTCTCTGACCTGGTGGGGATACAGGTGTCAATGCTGGACTAGATGTTGTCTTCTTTCCTGTCCTCAGTGTTGTCATGGTGCTATCCTATTCCTCAGATGTTTTCTATTCTTCAATATCTCTTTATTTGTTTAACCACTCCCTTGTTTAATTTAACTCTTTTACTCTTAACTTCCCGTTATTTCATTTTTTCTTTCCCTCCTTCCTTTCTCAATCTGTATCTATTTTCACTGTCCCCCCAAACTTCTCTTCACTTTCTCCAACCCTCTTCACTTTCTCTTAACTTTACCTCCGCTTTCTTACATAACACACAGTCCCTCTGAGACGCTGATTTTCTTCTCCATTCTTAAATCGGTCACTGTCTGTCCGTTTCTATCTCCTTCATCACCGTCTCGCGTCCTCTCGTCGTCTCCTTCACTTCCCGAATCTTCACTTCCCGAATCTTGCTCGCTACGATCCTCTCGTCCTGTTAAATTCACCGCCTCCGCTGTCTCCATCCCTCCGTTTCACGACCTCTCCACTTGCAAGCTTACTTCTCCTTTCTCTCCCGGCCCCACTTTTTCCAATGCTCTGCAGTGTGCTGCTCCGTGCCGCTCCTTCTCAGTCCTTCCTAGATCGCCATTTTCCTCCGTTCCAGCTGTCCGCTTGCCGGTCTTCTCACTACGATCCTCTCGTCCTGCTGGCTCCACCGTCTCTATCGTCTCCTTCTCTCAGCCTCTTCTTCTTCACTCTCCACCCGTCTCTTTCGTCCTGCGCTAGGACAATTACTACAAAGTTTTTATTTTTTGTCTCTCTCCTGTTAATCTTCTGGTTGTTGTAGTTTACTGACTCACAGCTCACCCACCTGCCACTTGTTAATGTACCACAAGTGGTACGCATACCACAGGTTGAAAAGCCCTGCCTTAAAGTGTCTTGGAACAACAGGGTCTCCTTAGCGAACAATTTCTGTTGAAGGTCCCTGTTCCTCAACCCGCATACTAAACGGTCTCTCAGTCTCTCTCCGAGGTCTTTGAAATTGCAGAGCCGGGACGCTTGTCGTAGGGCGGCTATGAATTCGGCAGCAGACTCACCAGGTTTCTGGTCCCTTTGTTCAAAGGCGTGACTCCAGGCAATAACAGAGAGCTTCGGCTCGAAATGTTCCTTGAGCATTTTCTTGAGCTCGGAGTAGGCGACCGACTCAAGCGTAGCTGGAGCGACTAAGTTTTCGGCGATATCGAATGTCGCCTGGCCGCACACGCACAGCAGCATTGCGGCCTTCAAGCCGTCTTCGCTAACTTGGTTGACTCTCAAATAGTTCTCGACTCGAGAGATGTATGAACTCCACCTCTCTGGATGCGTCACGTCGAACTCCGACGGTTTTCCGAGCTTGGCCGTGGTGAGTTGTTTCTGACCTCTCAATGCCTTGTGCTGCTAAGGCTTCTGTGAATCTTCCAGGGACGGGTCCCATGGAAAGCGCTACCTCCAGCGTTTTCATACTGGCAGGCAGAGGGGGGAAAACGTGGTTCCAACCAGGGCGCTGATGCCTGCTCTCATCCCTTTAGTGACTCAGCTCTTCCATCTTAGCAGCACATCCCACCTTTGTCGCCACTGTTATGTTTTGGGATCGGTGAGGCATTGACGAGGCAGCAGGTACAAACAACAACTCATTTATTCAGTTAACACAGAAGCGGCGCCAACTGCCGCTTAACCTCTATTTATACACTCACTGCTAGGCGGCGGCCAATAGGATTAAAGCAGTATTTCCCACTTAAAACACAAGCTAACAAGTATGTAGACGGACAGTCTGGAGTTTAAACTGACTCAGTCGTTTGACCGTTTTCCACAGTTTCCAAGTTATTCACATCAATACATAACAGTTAGGATCCCACCTAGAAGAGCCGGTCCCCATCGGTCACTTAAGTCCACTGAGGAACTTTGGAGTCTTAGCCAAGAAGGTTGTCCAGGTAGCTGAAGTCTCCCGTTTGTCCTGCATCTTCCCTGCCTGAAGGTTGAGGAGGGCATCGCCTGGACCTCCTGTCTGCTCAGGGACCCATTGCTCTGCCCCACAAGAACACCCTTTGTGTCCCCCCCCCTTCCTTCTATTCTTCCTGAAATGCTCCCCACAATTGCTATCGACAATTGTTGAGTCCGGGGTGCGATGTGGCAGGTGCCTGTCTGTTTGAATTCTAAAGTCCCAGAGCCATTTAGCTTCTTCGTTTTGTATGACTTTCTCTGTTTTATGGTCCCACCATTTCTTCCTTGCAGGCACATGGTATTTCTTGCAGATCTTCCAATGCAGCATTATTGTTATTGTTATTGTTATTTTATTTATTCAATATATTTGATAAATATATTGGTCTGGAATGGCATAGAATAGAATGGAATAGAAATAGAAATGGAAATAGAAATAGAAATAGAATAGAATAGAATAGAATAGAATAGAATAGAATAGAATAGAATAGAATAGAATAGAATAGAATAGAATAGAATAGAAAATAGAATGAAATAGAAATGGAAATGGAAATAGAAATAGAAATAGAAATAGAATAGAATAGAATAGAATAGAATAGAATAGAATAGAATAGAATAGAATAGAATAGAATAGAATAGAATAGAATAGAATAGAATAGAATAGAATAGAAAATAGAAATAGAAATAGAAATAGAATAGAATAGAATAGAATAGAATAGAATAGAAATAGAAATAGAAATAGAAATAGAATAGAATAGAATAGAATAGAATAGAATAGAATAGAATAGAATAGAATAGAATAGAATAGAATAGAATAGAATAGAATAGAATAGAATAGGAATAGGAATAGGAATAGGAATAGAATAGAATAGAATAGAATAGAATAGAATAGAATAGAATAGAATAGAATAGAATAGAATAGAATAGAATAGAATAACAGAGGTCATCTAGTCCAAGCCCCTGCCCAAGCAGGTGTCCCTACACCATTTCTGACAGATGGCAGTCCAGAAATGTTGCTAGGGACTCCTGCTTGGGCAGGGGGTTGGACTAGATGACCTACCAGGTCCCTTCCAACACTCTTATTCTCTGTTCTAAGTCCAGCCGAAGAGTAGGTCAGCTGAGTCTTAGCAGGGCTCGTAGTAGCCAGCCTGCCCTGAGGCAGGTGACTGCTCAGCTGAGCTGAGGAAGCCAGGGTTTGCCTGGGGCTAAGCCGACTGCCCCCTACTCACCCGCCTCTCTCCTGCAGGCAAGGAGGGACTCTGCCCCAGGCCCCCCAGAGGACTTTCTGGGTGCACCCACCGTGAGGCTTGCAGGACGGACGGCCAGTGTCCCAGGAAGAAGAAGTGCTGCTCAGTAGCTTGCATGAAGCTCTGTTTAGTCCCCAACCGAGGTGAGCGGGGGGGCGGGGGGGGGGGTCGAGTGACTGCCACAGCCACAAAGGCAGCTCCTTGCCCGAAGGATCCTTCTTGACACACACACACATAAGGGAGGGCTGGAGCTGCAAGTGGCGTTCGTCCTTTGAGGGGGCAGACGAGGAAGAAAGACCCCCACCAAATCTGGCCGGTTTCAGACCCCTCCTTGGATGGCTTCCTTTGGCCAGGAAGCGAAGGGCGGCAGGATTTGAAACGGGGACCCACCAAGCACGGGCATCTTGTGGAGGGTTGATTCGCTTTCTTTATTTACCCGTTATCCTCGAGTTACGTCCGTCATTCCTTGCCAACATTTCCGTTGTTAAGCAAGGCAGTTGTGAGCGGAGTCGGGCCTCACTCTACGCCCTGTTTTGCCAGGTTGTTAAGCGAATCCCCGCATTTGTTAAATGACTCCTGCATTGGTTAAGCGAATCCAAACTTCCCCACTGACTCTGCTTGTCCGGAGAAGGTCACAAACGGGGATCGCGTGATCCCGGGTGGCGACAACGGTCCTAAGTACATGCTGGTTACCGAGCGGCAACCGTCATAAGTGTGAAACGTGGTCATAAGCCACCTATTTCAGTGCCATGGTAACTTCAAACAGTCACTAAACGGATGGTTTCTTTATTCGTGTCAGAAGCATCACAATTAAAATAGGTCATGCAGGCAGTCCTCGACTTACGACAGTTCGTTTAGTGGCCGTTCAACGTTACAGCAGCACTGAGAAAAATGACTTAGGACCGTTTTTCACGGTTAGAACGGTTGCAGCCTTCCCAGGGTCACGAAATTCAGCCGCTTGGCCCCCGACTCCTCTTTATGACGGTCTCAGTCTTCCTGGGGTCACGTGACCCCCCCCTTTTGCCACCTTCTAGCAAGCAAAGTGAACGGATTCCCTTCACAGCCACGTGACTAACTTAACGGCAGTGGTTCACTTAACAACTGTGGCAAGAAAGGTGGTAAAAACGGGGCAAAACCCGCTTAACAACTGTCTCTCTTAGCAACAGAAATTTTGGAGGACCACCTGCATTAAATTTATGGGCTGCCCTCCTGGCCAAGGAAGTGAGACTGTCCAGAAAACTCCCGAGTGCAGAGCTGGGGCTGGGAGGGAGGGGGGAGGGAGGGAGGGGGGCTGCAAGCGAGGTGGGGACCATGCTGCCCGGGGGGGGGGCTGCAAAGGAGCAGGGCTGGGAGGGGCCAGGATGGAAATCCCTGAGCCCCCTCCCCTTCTGCCCCAACCCCAGAGAAGCCGGGCTTCTGCCCCTGAAGATGCTGCCGAGGACCCCTGATGAGGCCTGGGCGGGCACCAGCAAGGCCCCCCCCCCGGCTGTGGGCTCAGATGCCTCAAGTCTCTGGAAGGTAAAGGAAGGCCGGATGGGGGGGCAGGGACAGCTGCCCAAGAGGGAGCTCAAGTGGCCGTCCTGCAGGGGGCGCTTGCTCAGGGTCTCCCTCCGCGGCCACATCACCATCCCGATCAACTGTCCGGATGAGAGCATCTCCCCATGGTGCCCTTTCCACCCTCTAAGGCTGCCAACATGTGGGAATGAGTCATATGACTGAGTTTGCTCCTTTGGATCTCAGAGTGTGGCGAACAGGCCAGGATGTCCACAGATGATGATTTCTCTCCCCCCCTCCCCCGGGATTGGGGGGGAGATGGTCCAAGCAGAGCTGCTGGTGCTTGCAAGGGGGTGGATCTTCCTTCATCCCACTGAGAGCTTTGGGGGTGGCATCGTCTTCTGCCTTCAGGCGCTTTCCCCCCCCCCACCCTCCTAACCACGAATGTGGGCTACATGAGAGCTGAAGGAGGGGGGGTTAAGTCCAGAAAAGGCCAGAGACAGGAAATGACTTGCAGAAAGGGGGGAGAGACTGCCTCCACACACCCCCTTCCTGGGAGGGCAGCCCTCTTCAGCCCAGCTGCTGCCAAAGGCCGGGGGGGTCGCCTGCCCTTTGCCCCCCCCTTAAAGGGAGTCTGACTCCGCCTTCTGACGCCTGGCTCCCTCTGGGGCCACAGACTTTGTTTTTTCGTTTCTCATCCAAGAAGCTTCTACAGCTCTTCTCCTTCTTGAAGGAAAACCGAGTCCAGAGGCCTTTTGTAAAAGCGCTTTCGGGACAGCCGTGCCCTGGACGAGAGAGAATCTCCACAGACAATTGCCAGTGTGTTTCCCCCTCCTGGGCATCCGAGGGTGGGATGTGCAGGGGAAGGTACAGCACCCAGGGGCCCTCTGGTCATCTACAAAAGCTTTATTGGTCAAGCGTCACAAACACCCACGCTCACCCTCACTTGCGCCACTGAAAAACTGACCCGCAAATGCGCAGAAAGGCCCCATAGATGGCCAACCTGCAGAGGGCTGTTAATGTAACCCTGGTGAACCCCGGCCTGGACTCTTTGGGAGCGTGAATCGTTCAGCCGAGAGGCTGGCCGAAAGAGTTATTATGCAACACTAACAGAAGAAAGAGACGTGTATTCATCCTTTAATAATTTTTTGTTTGTTTTGGTGCCTTCAAGTCAGTTTCACTCCTGGACCACTCCCTGCCATTTCCTTAGCAAGGTTTCCCAGAGGCGGTTTGTCACTGCCTCCTTCCTAGGGCTGGCAGAGAGTGGCTGGCCCAGGGTGGCTTTGTGCCTAAGGCAGGACTCGAACTCACAGCCGCCTGCTTTCTAGCCTGGTGCTTTCACTAGCAGACCTCAGTGGCTCTCTTTCGCTTGATTAGTTCGGCATAATTAGCTAACAAAGAGCCTCACAATGAAGCCCAAAGTCCCCATCTCCTCATCAGCCTGGAGGGGCCCCCTCCCCGGGTGTGCTGAGGGAGCCGGCTCAGAGGACCAGCAGGATCCACCCTTAGGATCCCAGGTCAAGAGAGAGGAGTCCAGTAATAAAGTCCAGCTCAGGGTCCTGAGAGGTCAACCCCAGAAGGACCTGGCTGGGCTCTGGGGGGCAGGAGGTGGGACCCTCTTCCAGCTGGCAACGTCTCATCCTGGATGCACGGAGGGGCTTTGGCTGCTGGGGGGCCCAGAGATGGGACCTTGCTCGCTCTGGGGCTCCAATCCCAGGAGAATTTCTCAGCCTTGGGATCTTCCATTCCTGGGGTGTCTCCCAAGCCCCCTCCAGGCACGGTCACTATTCGTCCTGTGAGGTGTGAAAGTGACCAGAAGTGTCCTGGGCAGCAAAAGTGTTGCCGTTACGGATGGCTGACTGAGTGCAAGGATCCCGCCATTGAGAGGTTTGGTAAGTGCCACACATTGTCACTTGTGCAGTTTGCTCAGTCCAAAGGAAGGGCTGTGTGGCGTCTCCTGGGTCCAGATGTGCTCTGGGCACCTGCAGGTTTCTCTGGGGTCTCTCAGGCTCTCCTCGTGTCCATCAAAGGTGGAGCAGATGTAAAAAAAGGAAGGTGCCCTGATGCTGAAGCAGAGCTTAGTGTGGTGCGGTGGGTCCCTTCTTCCTGATAGGTACCCCAGCCCCACTCTGTGGGAGCCATGAGACTGACCCTCCACGTCCCCCTCCCACTGTCCCTTGACCTCTTCTCCTCCTGAACCTCCTTTGGGAGAATGCCCTCCCCCGTTCCAGCTGCTGCTGGGCACTGTGTTGGGGAAGATGGTCCTCCTGCCAGCCTGGTCAGGAAGCCAGAAGGTCCCAGGCAAGGAGGACTTCCAGGAGGAGGAGAGGCCAGGTCCACTTTTGGTCCAGCTTATCCTCTGGGCAGTCCACAGCTGGTCCATGCTCAGGTGACAGGAAGCCCACCATAGCTTCACCAGGGCATTAGGGTCACAACCTCACATTTCTGATTGTGAGAAATGTTCCATGTCCAAGTTAGAAAGCTCCTGTGAACATGGAGGCCTCCTAGAAAGACAGGATGGGGAAAAGACGCTGGAGGTCATCTAGTCCAACCTCCCTCCAGTGCAGAAATCCTCAGAGCATCCTGGAGACACCTCGTCCCATCTTTGCTTTGCTCTGTCATGGAGAAGAGGGAGTCAAGCTGTTCTCCAAAGCGCCTGAAGGCAGGAGAAACAAACAAGGGATAGAAACTCAGCAAGGAGAGAAGCAACCTGGAACTAAGGAAAAAAATTCTGTCAGGGAGGACAATCAATCTGTGGAACAGCTTTGCCTCCAGAAGTTGCAGGTGCTCCATCAAGGGAGGGTTTTTAAGAAGCGACTTGACAGCCATTGTCTGAAGTGGTACAGGGTCACCTGCTTGAGCAGGGGGTTGGACTAGAAGACCTCCGAGGTCCCTTCCAACTTTGTTATTCTGAATTCTATATTCTGCTTGAAACCCTCAGTCATGGAGCCCCACAACTCCAGTGGGGAGGCTGCCCCATTGCTTCCCTTCTCTCCCAATCAGGCCATTCCTCCTGATTTCAGGCCTGGGTCTCCCTGGCTGAAAGACTCGGCAGGGTGAAGCCCTGGAGGGAATCACGGGCAGAAACCTCACGTCTGAATGTTTGTTTTTACAGCTTCACCCACGAGGAGACCCTCCCGAATTGGATCTAGTGTTCCAACTTGAATCAAAGAGACTTCTTCTGTCCTGGACCACCCTGGAGACCCTCCCCCCAAAACCCACCCTGGGCTCATCCCTTCTTCTCTGCAATAAAGCTTTGGATCCTGGCTTCCTTCTCTGTCTCTGGTGTCTTCTCTGGATCCTTTGGGGGGTTTTCCTCCCCACCTTGACCCGTGTCCCCCCCCCCATGTCAGAGGAAGAGGAGCACCGTTCCCCAAAGTGGCTTTCCAGAGGGAATCTGCAGGGGAAGCACCTCTCGGAGACTGAAATCCCTGCCCGGTGGACAGAAACTCACTCCCCAGGAAGGGCTTACTCCAGAGTAAGTCTGGGGTGGACACAGGGACTCTGCTGTCCTGCGATGGCTCCACGCGGAGGGTCTGGCTGGAGGCCATGAGGCAAATCAGAGACAGTTTTCTGCCTTTATTTAAATTAAGCAAAACAGAAATAAAAGAGAAGCAGGGGGGGGAAACAGCAAAAGAAAACAGAATGGCAGGAAAAAATATCAGATCTACGAGGGCTTCTCATGCGTGTAGATATTTGTCTGTTTTAAACATATAATTGTCCACAGAAAATATTTGCATGCCATCTGTTCATAAGTCACCAATAACTTCATGTCTTCAATGCGGGGTGATTAATGTGGGCATCGGGGAAAGGTCAACCCTTTTCCAGAGTCCGGTTAACGGCTGCAATGCCCCCTCCCAGAACAGAGCGACTGGGGGTCTCCCCAAAGCAGATTCCCACACATCCTTCTTTTGTCCCTGCGTCTCCCAACGCCCGGCCATCCCTCCTTTCTCTTCTTCACACAACCACAGTGGACGCCTTCCTCCTTTGCGGTTCCTTGCACACCCAGCTGGGAGGGAATTCCACTTCACGGCCATTTGCACACCAGCTCCCACCAGATCACCCCGACTGGAGCGGAGCCCCCAAGCCGGTCTCTACGGGGGGTCCTCCCTGCAGCCCTCACAGGGTCCGGCTGCCGGAGGGGCTGACAAGCACTCACTCCACCACCACCCCTCGACTTACGACTACACTTGAGCCCACAATTTCCATTGCTAAGCGAGATTGTTGTGAAGTGAGTTTTGCCCCATTGGACGACTTTTCTTGCCACAGCTGTTAAGTGAATCACTGCAGTTGTTAAGTTAGTAACACGGTTGTTAAGAGAATCTGGATTCCCCGTTGACTTTGCAGGACAAAAGGTCGCAAATGGGGATCACGTGACCCCAAGAAGGTTGCAACCGTCATAAATATGAGTCAGTTGCCTAGAATAGAATGGAATGGGATGGGATGGGATGGGATGGAATAGAATAGAATGGAATGGAATAGAATAGAATAGAATAGAATAGAATAGAATAGAATAGAATAGAATAGAATAGAATAGAATAGAATAGAATAGAATAGAATAGAATAGAATAGAATAGAATAGAATAGAATAGAAAATGGAATGGAATGGAATGGAATGGAATAGAATGGAATGGAATAGAATAGAATAGAATAGAATAGAATAGAATAGAATAGAATAGAATAGAAAAGGGAATAGAATGGAATGGAATGGAATAGAAAATGGAATGGAATGGAATGGAATGGAATGGAATGGAATGGAATGGAATGGAATAGAATAGAATAGAATAGAATAGAATAGAATAGAATAGAATAGAATAGAATAGAATAGAATAGAATAGAAAAGGGAATAGAATGGAATGGAATGGAATGGAATGGAATAGAAAATGGAATAGAAAATGGAATGGAATAGAATGGAATGGAATGGAATGGAATGGAATAGAATAGAATAGAATAGAATAGAATAGAATAGAATAGAATAGAATAGAATAGAATAGAATAGAATAGAATATGGAGCAGTACAACAGGAAAGAAAGAAAAAGGAAATGGGATGGGATGGGAAGAGAAGAGAAGAGAAGAGAAGAGAAGAGAAGAGAAGAGAAGAGAAGAGAAGAGAAGAGATCAAAAGTAACTTTTTCTCAGTCCTTTTGTGACCTTGATCAGCCACTAAATGAACAGTATAGAACTACCTGTACACAAATAGTGAGATATTTGTTGTGACCTTGGAAGGGCTGAAGGGTCACTGAATTTTATACCTGTGATGGAAATTGGAAGCCACTCCACATATTTACTTTCTCTTTATTATATTTTTATATTTTTCTCTTACATTCTTTACTTCTTTCTATCTCTTTATTAAATTTAATCTGCATTAAATTTTAATATTTTCATAAAATGATATAAACAGTTAAAAAGGAAAAGCTGTCATCAACACCATTATCAGCATCCCACATCAGGACCGCGGAGGTATCGCTTTGTAAAAATTTGGTCTTATTTTATCTTGGTTTACATTTATTCTTTGAATTCTGTATCATCTTCTTCATCATCATCCTTAGTTTTCATTTTGGAAAAAGAGAAAAGCTTCGGAGCGAAAATGAAAAGCTCCCAGGAGACCCCAGGCTGCTCGCCATCCCCTCCGAGAGCTGCAGCCTGGTCCACTCCGCAGAATCCTCCCCGGGGGGGAGGGGGCTCCATCACGACCAGCCCAGACTTGCAATTCGCCAGCCAAGGAGCCCACAGCAGGAGCCAGAGTGGGAAATTTCAGAATAACGGAAGAGGCCTTGGAGGTCTTCTAGTCTAACCCCCTGCTCAAGCAGGAGTCCCTAGACCAGCGAAGTCCAACTTTGGAACTTTAAGACTTGCGGACTTCAACTCCCAGAATTCCCCAGCCAGCCAGTCTTAAAAAGCTCCCAAGATTGGACACCCCTCCCCTATACCATTCCGGACAAATGGCTGTCCAGTCTCTTCTTGAAAAACTCCAGGGACAACCTCCAGGGCATTCAGACACCCCTGGGGCGAGCCCTGGAGGCTGAGACAGGCTGGTCCTTCTGCCCTACCGGGGGGGGGGAAGGCAGAGGAGTCGAGGGATATCGAGGGTCGCCGCCCCGCCCCCTTTATGAAACCACGGACCTCGCCCCGCCGCCCCGCCCGGGTCCCGCTGACGTCTCCCCGCCGGACCCCGCACGTCGAAACCTTCCCCGCAGGAGTCATCGGGAGGCGCGTGGCGGGGCGGGGCGAGGGGGTTTCCCAGTCCGGCCCTCCGGAGGGGAGGGAAGGGGGGGTCAGGGGTGCCGCGCTCTTTGCCCGGGAGAGGAGTCGGAGGCGGCTCAGTCGCCCAGCCAGCCTCATGGGGTCCAGTCGCAGCCTCCCCCTCCTCCTCCTCTTCTGGGGCGCCTTTCTCCTCTGGAGCCCTCTGCTCTCCGTGTCCGGCATCTGTAAGTGGGGCGATGCGCCAGGGCGGGTGGGGGTCAGGCGAGAGGGGTGGGCGGCGGGCTGCCTCGCCCAGAGGGTCCTTCTGTTCGTCGGATCTCGAAAGCCCCCGCCCCGTCTGAACCCTGCCCAGCTGGAGCCTCGGGGATGAGCCCCGGGTGCCCCCATTCCGCCCCCCAGAGACGCACCGTTCTCTTCCCTGGACCCGGGAATGGGGGTCCTCCGTCCTTCGCGAAGCCCTAGACAGGAGAGGGGGGAGCTTTCTTTCGGGGTCCCCGTCTCGGCCCGGCGCCCTTAGGGTTTCGGGAAGGAGTCCCGGCTTCCCAAGGACGCCGCCCACCTCGCCGTCAGCGGACTCCGGACGGCTGCGGGGAGGCAGGCCAGGCGCGGCCGCCTCGAAGGGGGTCGTGGGAAGGGGCGAGCGGAGGGGGAAGGTCCGGCCCAGCCCGCCGGGGACCAGGGGGGGCCCCGGCGGCGCCCGGCACGCACTTCCGCTCCCACGAAGGTTGCGTTTGCCCGATGTGCGTAACTCCGAGGCGGGGGAGGGTTGGGCAAGGCCGATGAATCACGCAGCTTCGCTCCCGCCGGGGAGTCGCCCCGTCAGGCTGCTGACTCGGAGGGAGCCTCGGACGGTTCGGGGGCCGGAATCGGCTCCTCGGGCAGAAGGAGACGTCGAGGAACGGGGGGTCCGGTCCTCACGCTCCCCGCGGAAACGCTGCCGAAGGGGATCGCAGCAACCCGCGGGGTTGTTTTAATGTTTACTTACTTACTTACTTACTTACTTACTTACTTACTTACTTACTTACTTACTTACTTACTTACGTACTTACGTACTTACTTAACTTATTTCCTATGCCGCCCAGCTCCCCTACAAGAGGACTCTGGGCGGCTTACAGATTTTAAAACCCAGTGAAAAGTAATTATATTATAATACTAATAATATAATCAATGTTATTAATAGTTTAATAATAGTTATAATAAACGCCCAGGAACAGAGCAGGGAGTTACTGCTTTTGATACAAATATTCGTAGAATTACAGAACGTAAGAGTTTGTAGGCTCTGGGAGGTCATCTAGTCCACCCTCTGCTTAGGGCAGGAAGGTCCCCGACAAATCACCCCCACCCCACCCCCCAGCTCTGTTCAGAGCTCCCTGCTTCTCACGGGTGTCCACGCCAGAGTCGAACAGCTGTGTCTATGCTCAGGGTTTTCCCCCAAATTAATCTACCTCCTTATCGCTGAAACCTTTGTTTGTTGTTCTGTCTTTGGGACAATTCTGGCTATCTTCCACGTGACGGCCATTCAGATGCTAGGTCTCCCACTGCCTCCTCTCCTCTCCCCTTCTCGAGGCTAAGCCTGCCTCCGAATTATTGCTTGTTTGAATGCTGATCAACTCCAGGCACCGTTTCTCCTCCTTCCGTCCTGGTCGCCTCCCTCAAATTCAGGACACAGAATTGAGTGCAACGTCCTGGGTGTGACCTGATCAGCAGCACAAAAGGCCGGGAATCGTGGCTTCTTTTCAGCCAGAGTCTGTACTTCTCCACTGACTCGTGTTTAGCATCCCCCCCCCCGTCGATGCTCCTCGGGAGGAGCTCCCCCCTCCTGTCCATGACGTCAGGTTTTTTCCTCCTTTAAGACTTCGCTTCTTCTGCCTCTTTTGAAAGCTCTTGCTGGTCTCACCTGATAGCCCCCTTTCCCTCCAGCGTTTTCCCGCACCGACGCGCTGCTTGCTAAATTGTGACGCGTCTTGAAAGAATTTTGGCAGAGTGAAGTTGCTCCTTGCATTTCTTTGGGTCAAAAACGCCCCCCCCTCTGGATAGCAGGCCTTGGCTTGGTTCTAGGCCTAGGCCGCTTTATGACTCATGGACTTCAGCTCCCAGAATTCCTGAGCCAGCACGGGGGAACTATGGCCCCCTCATGGCTCGTGGACTTCAACTCCCAGAATTCATGAGCCAGCACGGGGGAACTATGGCCCCCTCATGGCTCGTGGACTTCAACTCCCAGAATTCCTGAGCCAGCACGGGGGAACTACGGCCCCCTCATGACCGTGGACTTCAACTCCAGAATACGAGCCAGCACGGGGGAACTAGGCCCCTCATGACTCGTGGACTTCAACTCCCAGAATTCCTGAGCCAGCACGGGGGAAATATGGCCCCCTCATGAACGTGGACTCCCACTCCAGAATTCATGGAGCCAGCACGGGCGGATAACTATGGCCCCTCATGACTCGTGGACTTCACCTCCCAGAATTCCTCAGCCAGCACGGGGGAACTATGGCCCCTTTATGACTCGTGGACTTCAACTCCCAGAATTCCTGAGCCAGCACGGGGGAACTATGGCCCCTTTATGACTCGTGGACTTCAACTCCCAGAATTCCTCAGCCAGCATGAGGGAACTATGGCCCCTTTATGACTCGTGGACTTCAACTCCCAGAATTCCTGAGCCAGCACGGGGGAACTATGGCCCCTTTATGACTCGTGGACTTCAACTCCCAGAATTCCTCAGCCAGCCTGAGGGAACTATGGCCCCTTCATGACTCGTGGACTTCAACTCCCAGAATTCCTCAGCCAGCA